>BQNB010009403.1:0-86891 GCA_026074375.1 Tanacetum coccineum | reverse complement strand
TCATGAGAAGTGAATTTTCCAAACTCCCAAAACAAATTAGTCTTGACATCTTGAATGTTGAGAGATTTACCTTGTTGTAGCCTTTCAATAGCTATCCACATTTCACGAGGTGTCTTGCAAGCATCAACACTTGAGTATATTTCATCTCCAATTCCAGTCAATAGTAAATGAATTGCTTCCTTTTCGGATTCATAATGAGCTTTGTTTTCAGGAGGCATACTCAAGATTGTCTCAACTGATGTTCGTTCAGGAACTGCTGGAGTATTGTTTGTTGCGGGTATAGGTGGAATTGTGACAGTAGAAGGAGTGTAGGGACCTTGAAGAATGCATTTCCTCGAGGCATCACCATTTGGTCTTGTATCGATGTATCTTAAGAAACGTGATTGCCACAGGGCATATCTTCCCGTTGCAAGCATTGGTGGACGATCCCTTGAACCAGCTACCATGATATTGTTATGCATTTGACTGTCGGTCGTGGAAGTTGTGATTGGAGTAGTCATGATGAATGATTGTAGAATTATGAAGTGAAAATGAGTTGTTAGATCTTAAGTAGATGTGTTGTGATTAAATTTGTGGTTAAATGAACGCAATTAACGTCCACGGGATTTTACAAATCTATGATTTAAACCGAGAAAGAAGTTACTTTAACGGGATTTTACAAAATCAATAGAAAACCATGAAAGTAAATTGATTGTGATTAAGGTTTGTTTGTTATAAAGTTATTGTATTTTAAGTCCTTGTTGTTGATTTAGGTTGATGGTTTGTTATGTTAAATTAATTGTCTTTTCAATTCCGAGTCCAAATATGTCCAAATAAAGAGTTCACCGAAAATGGGTATTTACCGAAAATGAATGCACCAAAAATGGTTAACCAAAATGGATTTTTGGTACAGTAAAAAATTAGTCCAAACTGCTGACGTATGAAACGAGCAAACCGCTAGGAGAAAACAAGCAAACCACTGCCAATTTGTCTGACCACACCGATGCCTAAATTCAATCAAACCGCTGGCCACGATAACTTAAGGCAAACTGCTGACAAAGAGCTGAATAAATGCTGCCAAGATTTGAACTTCTTATAAATCGTTGTCTTTAAAAATTAACAAAACCGCTGTGAAGTAATAAACCAAACGGTGGCTATATTTTACTTACAAACCGCTGGCCTATAATATCTGAATGGATTAAGCCGCTAGCTAAATCATTACTCAAACGCTGGCTATAAGTGAACCAAACCGCTACAGACTTTTGAATCGGGTAGAGTTTAGTTTCTAGTTGGCCATAAATATATCAAACCGCTTCAAACCTGTATAATCGTGCCCATATCTTTTGACAAATCTTTTGTCTTGGATAAAACAGCAAAACGTCTAGATTTTAACCAAACCGCCACCTTAATAAATTAAAAAATAGTACACTTGTAGACCACTAGCAAAACTGCTACAAGTACTAGAGGGTTTTGTGCTTTTGTCAATTTCGACTAGAAAACCATGATAAGTCCTTGTCTAAGTGCAAAACCGCCCTTCAAAGAGATTAAACTAGAAAAATGAGCTTACAAAAAGCTACAAATGTAAGCTATCCTAACCAAATAAGCTACATAATCTACCCGAATAAGCCATAAATATTTATGTTCTAGTGTTGGAAAATGCTAACTTTTTCGAGTAAAAAGCAAGACTAAGTAAAACCTCTACATTGAACACCAAATAAGCGAATAGGAATAAGCTTAAAAACTAAAACTAGGCTTATGAACCCAAGGATCATTAATAAGTACAAAATGATAGATAATGAAAGGACAGCTTAGTTAGCATAAGCCAAAAACCAATGATGTCGTGGGCTGTTAAACCAAAAAGTAAGCATGAAATAAGCTAGTGAAGTTTTCGTTAATGTTATCTTACACCTACACCCCACAACCCTTTAAAAGACCTCTTTGATAGTAATGATTAATACTTGCGCCTAACGATAGAGGTTTGATCCTTTACCAAGCGTATGGTAATTTATATGCTATGATAGGTAATGAGTGTTAATTTTTCGTTTCTTATAGTTGTTATAATTTATTATACACCCGAGTGAAAGAGAGAATCCCAAACACTTATGTGAGGTGCTAGTATATACTTTCCGTGCTTTTAATTACGAGGTCTAGAAGGTTGTATTGTAAAATACTTTTAAAGAGTAGGTTAAATGACCCTCATATTGCTATTGTCTAGCTAGAAAAGCCCATTTGCTTGAGGTCAATCAAATCCCAAGTGTAGGGGTATTTGATGAGGTTTCATTTTATACACTATTTTAAGGTCATTTGACCCTATAAATCATGCAAATATGGGTAGATTATGTGCTTAATCGTTTATTTTCAGATTTTTAGCACTTGGATAGCTTTTGGAGGAAATACACGTGACTTGGGTTCATTTAGAGAAGAAACAGACAAGATTACTGACCTACACCAAATCTCTTAAGACTTATGCAAATAGTGGCTGGAGACGGCGTTGCAGGCACAAAATGACGCCGTCGTGATCTATATAGTGACGGCATCAGGAATATCGCGACGTCGTCAGGATGTGGCCAACTTAAAGAGGATCTAGAATCATCTACGTGGCAACAGAGTCAGGATTACAAAGCGACGCCGTCGCGTCGACATCTCTATAAATATAAATCCGTTTTTAGGGTTTTAAGTGTGTAACTTTGGGATAACTTTGTAAAAACCTAGGTGGAGACGTAACTCCTAGTCATTTTAGGAGCTTTAAGTTCATTTTTAGGGCCTCCAACCCCGTTGTACTACTTTGGATCCAGTTTTAATCAAGTCGGTTATTTATCATTAATCATTCAATATGTCTTTGTTTGTTGTTTGATTTGATTTATCGCTTCTTGCTTTCTTTATAACATGCCAGGCTAAACCCTCCTTTGTATTTATCTATGATTGCATGAAATTAGGTTGAAATTCCTTTTGATGTTGCTTCTTGTTGATGAATGTGCGTGTTAGGCTTTAGAAAACTAGCTTTTTTCTGTATCGCTGTTGATATGTCTGGAACGCGATCAGTAGGTAGAAAGGTTACCAGTCGGTAACATCTTCATATACCTTACCCACTATATTGGTTGATCACCTCTTAAGTTATTTCACATGCATTTAATTCTTAATTCTTAGGGCCTTTTATAGTCTTATCTACCGTAGTTGTGTGTTTGCCCCTAACGGAATATTAAATAGATGGTGGGTTTGTGTAATCCGTTCATGACCTAGGAAATACTTACACAGATTCTCACAAGGTGATGTCAGGCAACGGATCTAGGTGAAAGCATTTGAGGAGTAGTGCATGATTAGGTAAATACATTTGCTTATCATAAAGTTATCACCAATAGCATAGATTATAATTAGTTTAGTTATTAGTTAAACAAACCAACCTTTCAAACCATAGATTTTCCTGCTTTATTATAAATATAAAAACACAAAAATAATCTTCTCTCAACTCCTAGAATTCTGTTAGACCATGATCAAGTCTTCCTAAACTATTCCCCTAGAGAACAATAACAACCCCGGTCTTGCTTACTACCACTGCGTATGATTAGGTACACTGCTAGGGGATTGTAAAACTTTATGTGAAGTCTTGGCAACCCTCACATCAAGTTTATGGCGCCGCTGCGTGGGGAATAGTTAGGTTTCGATCATAGTTTAACTTACTTCTACTCACTTGAATCCTTTCAAGTGAGAATTTAATTTTGTTATATTAGCTTTCTTGTAGTCTATCTTTTCTTTGTGTTAATTGTTTCGTAATCCATTCTCAGTCAAACCACCGCATGGGTAGTCCGCGAAGCCTATTCGTACCTTGGAGATTACTCAAACCTAGCACGAGGGCTAAAGAATACCATGAGCCCGTAGGGAATATTGGGTTGACTCTTCGATCCGACACATCCGATTGGTGAAAAACGATGCTCATTCCCGGACTTTGCGTCGAGATCCAAAACAAACACCTTAAGGATTTCTCTTAAAATTTGTGGACTCACTTGACTTAAACGGTGAAACAGGGAAGATATGCGCATGCGTTTATTTCAATTTTCTTCGCGATCAAGTTAGGAACTGGCTTGAACGTCTTCCAGAAGGATCTATCACTACATGGTAGGATCTTACTACTCGTTTCCTAAGCTCAATTTTTTCTAGGAAGGAGCAAATTCATCGAAATAATATTCTGATTTCAAAAAGAAAAGAGAATTCTCTAGAAGCATTGGATCATATTAATGAATATTACAAAAAGTCTATATTGCAGCAAAGTAAATAAATATTTATTGACCATGAATTTGACAAAGATGAAATTAAATCGGTTGATTATTCACTATAATTCCTCATAACCCAATTTCAAAAATCTTCACTAACATCCATACTAATTCTCCTTCATTTTTTCCTTTACTTCCACAAATACTCATACTATACATCTTACACCTAACTTCACTAATAATCATTCCTACACAATACTCTAAACTATCACACACAAACATCTAAACTATTACTCATACATATCCCAAATTTTTGTTTTAAAAAAAATTTTTATTTTTAATATTTTTTTTTATTTATTTTTAACCCCCAAGATTCTTTTTTTTATTTTTTTTTTTTTCCAATTTTTAAACCATTTTCTTTTTTTAATATGACCCCAATTTTTTTTTTATATTATATTATTTTTTTTTTTTTTTAACCCCCCTTTTTTTTTTTCAACCCCCCCCCCACATTTTTTTCCCCCCCCCTTGTGGGGTGGGTACACCCCCACCACCATTATATGTGGAAACAAGCGCTTTCATCCATCGTCGTACGGCCAGGAGAGGGAGGTAAGTGGTACACTTTCAAACCTGAGCAGAATAATTTTGGTGACACTAATATCAGTCAGTTAAACACCCCTTATTTTTGACTATAACACCCCCATTTTTGACATATAGCAGCGGAAGCTAATCTGGGGTATTATTTCATAGTACAACAGTCATAATCATAGAAAACGACTCAAAAGAGACGTTTTTAAAAGATAAGTTATCATTCATTATTTCATCAGAGTTTTTACAAACAGAGGTCCCAAAATCTACATGAAAACATAAAGTTTGAATGATAACAGTTTAGCCATCTTCAAGTCCGTGCCACTCCGTGCCATAAGATGTTCAGTTACCTGAGATAAACATGCTAAAAAGGTCAACACAATGGTTGAGTGAAATTCATAGGTTTATAATAAATAGTGTGAATACAAGTCATCATAAGAGTGGGTTACGTTGTTATACACCCATAAGTGTAATAATTGCAATGAGTACAATTATTATGGAAAACAGTATTATTGCGTCTAAGCTCATGGCACTCAAACTGACTAGTGTATATATCAATAATGATATATATAAAGATAATGGCCCCCGTGTAGGTAATTTCCATATACCTATGAGTTTCAAATATAGTGCGTTTGGTTACCTATCCGGCTAACACAAACGGGATTCGTCAATCCCAATAGGCCTATTCACAATATTCACGTTCACTCGCAAGTGATTAATGGTCCATGATGGTGGGGGTCTTTTGGCATAAAGGGACTTAGACAACAGATGCAATAATATATCAGGATAGCATACATTTAGAAAACACTTGTATTCATGGTTTATAGCATGTATCCCCCTCACGGGTTTATGAAATAAAAGATTTAAAAGTGAGGCTATGAACTCACCTTAACAGGGGAAATCTGATTGATGGCAAAAGTATATAAAGTGAAAGTAACGGCTTCGTCACGCAACCTGGGGTGATATGTCAAGTCTTAGTGTGATAGTTTATGTTTCAAAACTTCATAAAGTTTAACGTATATATTTGATTTATAAAATTATAGAAATATTGTATCACTGTTCGGGCTATCATATTCCAGAGGCCATGTAGTATTGTTTGAGGAGCCAGGGCACTTTAAATCATAAACCCAGCAAACTCGTCAAAACGAAAACTCAAATGAAACCTTTTATATGAAATTCCCTAGTAACGTGATACGATAAGATTTTAAGGTTCTTCAAAAGTTAGTTGATGATAAATTATGTTAAATATATAACGAAATAATGCGTCGATTTATGATTAATAACGATAAATGTGTCGGGTTTTAATAAAATCGAGTTTTATAATATTAATATATATTTTTATAATTTATATAAAAATATTATATTTTGTATTTTTAAGTTTGCAAAATTGGCAATATATATCATTGGTTTATAAACTTTACAACTTTAGTCCTTTATATATAAAGTATATATAATTTAAACCTTTAACTTTGAAACTTTTCAAAATAGGTCCTTATAGTTATAACTTTAGAATAATGACATTTTCAGCCCTTTTAGTTATAAATTTCATAAAGTTACGATATATACCCCTATGCATGGAAATATTTGCAAAACATATCCAAAAAGCCATGCAAGCTTATTTTAAGATTCAAAATGATATTTTCAGGTTATAGCTTATTAGAATAAGCTAAAATAAGATGTTCTAATGTAACAAAAGTTTAGAAAAAGGATTCGTTAGCTAGAAAATCAAAACAGGTCATTTTTAGGGTTTTAATAAAAAAACACATGGGTTTGAGGATTCAAAGCTTCAAACAAGAGTTTATATATGATCTTAAGAGTATTATGAACATTCTAATACAGATTATAAGTTTATGGAACAAGATCTTAGGCTTACTTGAGCTAAAATGGGTTGAAATAGGTTTTTATGACTCGTACGCCTAGAAATGGCTTCAAGACTTCATTTTTCTTGCTTCTTGGCTTCTATTCTGAGCTTAGGGACTTCTCTTGATCTTCTATTGCTGCTAGGGAATAGCTAGAATTCCATTTGAGTGTGTGATATGAGTTTGAGGTGTGATTTGATAGGGGTGAATGTTTTGGCTATATATAGGGGTAAAAACACCTTGGTGGCCAAGTTTTGTGTTTTGATTAGTGTCAAGACTAGGATAGATGATTTAGGAAAACTAGTATGACGACTCTTGAGAGCTGGGAGTGTAGATTTGAATGGTGGAAGGTGTATGAGGGTTTTCGGCTATAAGGAGGTGACAAGGAGGTGTCTAGAAGCCTTAGAGCTTAAGGGTGGTGATGCAGGTGCTTGTAAGGTGCTAGGGTGATAAGGGTGAGGTCATGGAGATGCTTGAGGTGCTTGGTTGCTTAAAATGTGTCAAAATAAGATAAAAAAGGGGTGCCAAGTTTGGTTTTGTTTCGGGTTAGGGTTTAGGGTTTTGAATTCGAGTTAGGGTTAGGTTTTAAGATAGTTTAAGGTTTAGGATTAGTGTTAGGATTAAGGTTTAGGGTTTAGGATTAAGGTTTAGGGCTTAGTTTTAAGTTTTAGGGTTTAGTTTTAGGTTTAAAGTAAAATAAAGGTTTTAGGGTTTCGTTTAAGGTTTTAGAACGAATTAGGGTTTAGATTTAGGGTTTAGATATTGTGCATTAAGTGCTTGTAGCTTGTGTTAAAGTTGTTGTAAGAAACCAAAGTGATTTAGGAGGTAAAATGACCTAATTTGACTTTCTTGCATTATTGGGATTTGTAATTGAGCTGTAGAAAGTGTAACTTGATTTTAGGAGGGAAATGATATTCACGAATTATTATGCTATAATACTTGTACAACATGCTTTTAAAAGGTTTTGTAATTCATTTTATATATATCATTAATATAATTAGGGTTTTTGATATAAACGTAACGTTTAATGCTTGGTTTATATAAATTTTTGTAAAGTACATAAACTGCGGATAATGTACTTGGGTAAATATGATATTAAGGATATTAAGTGACATATTAGGATGTTTACATGATATAAACATAGTTATAGTTGTCATTTGGTAGAGTTGCGTGAGCTCGTTTTACTTGTGAGCTCGTTTACTTTAGAGATGCAAGTTACGTTGTTTAATAAGATAAAGTAAAAATTTCCCTGTAAAAATATGGTATATATATAATAGATAGATATTACAGTGCATCTAATTTAATAGATGGATATTTACATTGATGAAAATTGCGGGTTGTTATAGTCTTCCTCCCTTAAAAGAAATCTCTTCCCGAGATTTAGTTGGATGCCGAAGTGGTGTTTGAAAACAGATGTGGATATTTGGCACGAATTTGATCTTCGCGTTCCCATGTAAATTCTGGTCCTCTTTTAGAGTTCCATCTTACTTTGATTATAGGAATACGACTTTGCTTTAGTTGCTTGACTTCTTGATCCATAATCTCCATTGGTTTTTCTACAAAGTTGAGTTTGTCATCAAGTCGAAACTCTTTCATTGGAATGACAAGGGATTCGTCAGATAATCATTTATTTAGATTTGAAATGTGGAAAGTACTGTGGACATTACTAAGCTCTTCAGGAAGTTCTAGTTTGTATGCCACTAGGCCAATCCGTTCAAGGATTTTGAATGGTCCAATGTACCAGGGGTTAAGCTTTCCTCGTTTTCCGAATTGGATGACACCTTTACGAGGTGATACTTTCAACATAACACGATCTCCAACTTGAAATTCTAAAGGATTTCGTCTTATATTGGCATAACTTCTCTGCCAGTCTCTTGTAGCTTGCAAGCGTTGTCAAAATTGTACTATCTTTTCAGTGGTTTCATGGATTATTTCGGGTCTTGTAAGTTGAACATCTCCAACTTCGGCCCAACAAACAGGTGATCTGCACTTTCGACCATAAAGTGCCTTAAATGGTGCTGCCTTGATACTGGCATGGTAACTGTTATTGTATGAGAATTCTACCAATGGTAAGTGTCTTTCCCATCCTTTTCCAAAATCTATAACACAGGCTCGAAGCATGTCTTCAAGTGTTTGGATGGTCCTTTCACTTTGTCCATCGGTTTTGGGATGATATGTGATAAGTGCTTAATTACACATATCTTTTACCTCTAAAAACGAGCTTAAATGACCAAAAACAGACAAAAACTGCCAAATATATGTTTGTTTTGCATTTGTATTGTGCAGGAAGTGGATATCAACAAAAAGACAGAAAAAGACCGCGAGCCAAAAAATGACAATAAACTGGAGCATGAATGGAAAAGACTGTGCGAATCAAGGCTCAAATGTCAAAAATGTCAAAGTCAGAGTCAATACTGAAGAATCAGCAGTCAAACCGGAGCCGGAACTGAAGAATACTATTGGATGCAATCTTAACCCATCTGATGGGCCGGGAAAGCCCAATAGTATATCTATGAAGACTGTGAAGACCAAATGGGCCCTCAATGTCATTCACAAGCCCATTTGTGTGCATTGACCAAAGATTGTGAAGGACTTTAAAGGCCATATCCTAGCCCAGTTACAGCCAAATCTCAGCTCCATTGTACCACACAAAACCCACTTAATAATTATTGGCGGCTTGAAATGCCCAAATATTAAACATAAGCCTAACCCTTATTGGGCCCAGACACACTCAATTGGGCCCAATACAAGCCCACAAACCCAATTGAGCCCAATGCACAAACCCAAACCCAGTGGGCCCAATACAAGCCCAAAAGCCCAACAACAAAACCCAAGCCCAACAAAAGCCCATTAATCCTTTTTACAAAACTTTAGGGACTAATTTTTTAAAAAAAAATTAAAAATAGTTGTCATTTTTTAAAGTGTTTTATAAAAGAAAAGTGGTAAAATAAAGAGAAGGACTAAAACTGCCAAATGGCAGTTTTCCTTTTTATAAATAAAACACAAGGGCCATTTTTGCAATTTCCCAAAACCTTCTTTATTTCTTTTAGTTATAAAAACAGAGGGACCAAACATGTCACTTTCCAAACTCTATTTATAACTAAAATTCGGCTTAAATGAAATGAAAAGAGAGAAAGAGTTGAGGGACTGTTCTTGCCTCTTCCCCATACTTCTCTTTTAAAACCCTGAACCATAACGGTACCATAACCACTTGGCGCCAAAACCTCAAACCCCCCTCTCCCACTGTTTTCTTGCAATACCACCTCCCTAGTACACTTTCCTACATCTCCCAGCTCATTCCCACCTCCCCATTACCCCTATAACCTTTCCAGTTCAACAATCACACAACCCGAAGTCCCCATGAATGGTGAGATGGTGTACAAGGCCAATGAAAGGCTAGGATTGCTTGGAGAGACTTTGTATGCTCACAGAAACACATCCCAAGACAAAGAGAAGGCAAAGGACCTCTATAAAAGAGAAGAGAGCAAGCCGAACCAAAAATCCCGTTTTTACTTTCTTAGTTTAAATTTTAATCAAGTTTGCTTTAAAAATTGTTGTACTCAGTTTCTTTTTAAGTTTTTGTTGTAATACTTTCATTTTTAATAAAAGTTAAGAGTGCTTGTGAAATTGCTAGTGTCGAAATTTGAAATATAATCTAAGATGTTTAATTCTGTTTAAATTGTTTAAATATGTGTTAAGAGTTATTAAACCTCAATTATAATTGATTCTTAAAGCCTGCATTACCCATAAAAAACAGTTAACAACCTTTTTTATAAATTAAGGGGGTGTTTGGTTTAGCCTTAAAAATGGGTCAAATGGGAATTGGCATGGGTCAAGTGCACTCAGCCAACTTTGGCTGAGTGTGTGGGGTTAATTAAGCCACTTAAATCACCATTTTTAGTTTTAAAATAAGTTTTTAAGTGCCTTTTTGTATTCTGTCAAATTTGGAATAAGCCAAATTGATCTTAAGTGCTCAAGCTGCTTATGCAGCTTAAGCACACTATTGTTGTGCTTTTTGTTGTTGTTTCTAGCCATTTACCCACCCCTTGTCCTGTCATTGTGACACACCAAGTTTGAGTCAAAAAGTGTATGTATGCATGATTTTTGAAAGTAGCCATTTTTAAGCCCCATATTCAGCAGGTTAAAGTACTCATTAGAAGCCCAATCTTTGAGAATAAGCTCATTGACCACCCCTTTTTATCTGTTTGTGATTGATTTTAGGTAATAAGCCCTTGAGAGCTTATTGCATAAGCTCAAAAAGCCCCCTTGTTCACTGTGTTGCCTTCCCCTGGTGCTGAGCACCATTTTCAGCCCCCTTTTTCTAGCTTACTTGCAATTAAGCTCTAGGTTTTTATTGCTTATTATTATAGCTTATAGGTAGTTCTAGTAGGTTTAGCAGCTTATTTAATTTAGATTGCTTATTTAGTTAGCTTATTCTAGGCTTAAAGTAGCCCTTTTTCTGTTTTCTTTTAAAACTATCATTATAGCTTAAGTACTTTTCAGCTTATTTTAGGGCTTAATCTAGATACCTTAGCTTATATTTAGGACTCCCCTCTCCCTATTTATCTATCCCCCTAGTTTCTAGCTTATTTGTTGGCTTAAATCCCAAAAAGCCAAGAAAAATAAGCCATAAGCTTATTTAGCTTCTGCAGCCCCATTAAGCTCACTTTTCTAGCTTATTAAGTTAACTTCAGCTTATGCAGCTTTTACAAAAAAGACTCCCCTTGAGCCCCTTAACAGCTTTGCTTTGATAGCTTTTTGATAATAAGCTGTTTGGACTAAGCTTGTAATCGGGGTCCAACTCAGGGACCAATTGTGTAATTTTCTCTTTTATAGTTAGCAGAGTTAGTCCCCCTTGTTAGTCTGTTGTTTCCCCGTTAGTCCTTGTGTCCTTTTCACTGTAAGTCCCCAGCAGTTAACCTTGTTAGATTTATTTTAATTAAATAATTAAATTAGGTTAAATTTTAATTAGTTTAATTACTTTTAATTTAAACAGTAACTTTTGGGCATTTTTATATTTTTAGAATTGTTAACTTTTTCTTTATTTAATTTTATTTTTTCAGAATTTTTATAACTTTTATTTTTTGTCTTTTTCTATTTTCTTAGTTTTAATTAGTTTTTAATCTTTAAAAATTCATAAAAAATCCAAAAATTAATAAAAAAATATTTTTCTTTTTTACAAAATTTTCTTTTGTCATTTAGTGTCTAGGAAAAATATAAAATTTAGTATAGGCTTAATTTTTCTTAAATTTCAGTCTTAGACCCGTTTTACCGGGTGCGTTTTACCGTTTCTTTTCGTTTTACATTCAAACGACCTCCGTTTTAATTCTAGTTTTTTTTATTTTTCAAATTAACTTAATTAGAATTTAATTTTGATTTTTAATTTAATTTAGCATTTATTTTCTTAATTTTTAGTATTTAGGTTTCCCGATACCTGATTCTGTTCCCCGTATTTTAGTATAGATTTAATTTTAGGATTTCCCTATAACTAATTTTGTTTCCCGTAGTTTTTAAGATCCCCATTTCCTATATCTATTTCCCGTAGATTAAATTAGGTTTTATTTAATTAATTTTAGTTGTAATTATATCAGTGTTTCCATCAATCCTAAATATTCTCCATCATTCAATTTCTCATCAAACCAGGATTACTTTCAATTGCAGCCTCGTTGGGACATACGACCCGGGAATATCTCTTCCGGAATCTTTTTATAATTGATTCTATCTTGTGTATTTTATCCTTTTGTGGAATTTGACCTTTTGCCTTGGTCAAGGGCATTCGGTTAGGATCTGTATTAGGGTTGCTATATAAGTGTATACTATATCGCGAATCAATTTTTGGCGCCGCTGCCGGGGAGGCATTTGCTACGATTTTTATCCGACTTTGATCTGAACTTGTCTTATTGTTAATATATCATATTAAAAAACACAAAAATATTTTTCTTTTCTTTTTATTAGTACATATCATATAAAAAATTAAAAAAAAAAAAAAAAAAAAAAATCAAAAATATAAAAAAATTGTCCATAAAAATTAAAATTCACTAATTGGTAAAATACCAAAATATAATATTCTCCACTGAGGTATTATCATAATAAGTTCCGGTGAACTACTGAGTTCCCAATCGAACCAAAGATTTAAAACTTGCCTTCTGTGTCACTTACGATATACGGCTCACCTCATTCTGATTGACAAACTATAAAGTGGGTATAAGGAGGGTTGTTCCTAGGAACTACGACCCGAAAGGAGAAATAAGCTTCGCGCTATTCCTACTCCTCCGCTCACCTGTGCGTTTTTCATTCTGAGAGCTACCGTGAAGTAAGATCGATTATTTGGCTTAAGTTGTCTATCTCTTGTCCGTTTAAAATAGATTGTGAATATATTTTAAATCCAAAAATCCAAAAAAAAAAAAAAAAATTAGTGTAACTTCTTTTTTTTTTTTTATTTCCATTTTGTGCATGCGCACTCGATCTCAGTCCCGTGAGCAGCGTCCTCCTCCACCAGAAGGACCGCCAGTTGTTATCGAACCTCTTCGTATAGAATACCCATTTCAGGAAGATCCTACCGTAGAGCCAATGGCAGACACTCGAACTATGGCTCAATTGCTCCAAGCACCCCACCGAGGGGTACAAGAACGCAATCCTATTATTCCTGAAATTGTGGCAAACAATTTCGAGCTGAGGCACGTTGGTTAATCAATCTTGTCCAAACAAACATCTCGTCATGACAAAGAAGTGACCCGCATTGCTCAAATATCCGTTACTTTAACAAGATCACCTCCAACAATAAGGGTCCCCATGTTCCAATTGCTAACATTTAAGCATATGCTATTTTTCCATTCCTCTATCGAGGGAGCAGCCCGAATATGGCTAGAAAAAGAACCCCCTCGATCTATTTTCAAACCATGGGAACGATCTTGTATCCAAATTCATCAAACCAGTTTGTTCCCTCTCTCTAAAGAGATCGACTCTAATCTTCGCAATGAATCACCATATTTCAGCAAAGGTTCGATGAATCGTTTTAAGAGGCTTGGGATCGTTCAACAATGATCTACTTAGGGCATGTTCCACACCATGGAATTCTCATGAAAGCATCAACTCGATACATTCCTATAATGCATTTGAACATTAATGATCAAGATTCATTGAACTCCGCAGCAGGTGGAAACTTTTTGGACAAAATGCCTCGCGAATGTTTAAAAATCATCGAGAGCAAGTCCAAAGTTCGTCAAACACGAGCTAAAGCAGTTGTTGCCAAGGTAAGTACGAACTCTTCCACCCAAGCTGTTTCATCTGATGTTGCTGAACTTAAGGATATTGTCCGAGCATTGCTCTTAGACAAGAAGAACCAAGCTTCTGCTCCAGCTCCAGCTCCTGCACCTGTCAAAGCAGTTGAGCTAAGTTGTGTTACTTGCGGTGGTGCCCATTCTCACCAAAACTGTCCAGCCACTCATGGCAACGTTTATCGGGACAACATTTCTGAGTATGTGTCACAAGCCGCTGCAGCTAATTACAACCAAGTAAGCTCCAATTTCCGACCTCAAATGGTTGCAAATCATATTAGACCTCCAGGTTTTCCACCCGTTCAGAACTCTCAAGCTAATAATGCTAACAATTTCAATCGGGGGAATAACTTTAACCAAAACCGGGAGAGCAATTTCAACCAAAACAGAGGTGGAAATTTTAACCAGTCCAATTTCAGTCAGAATCAACTTCATAGACCCCAGGTTAATCAGTCTCCAGCTTATCAAATCCCGACACACAGTGTCACCAAGAACGATTTTGACAACTACGTCAAGGCTAATGATGCTATCATGAGAAACATGCAAAATAACCTCCAAAACCAGGGTCAGAGCATGCAAATCGAAACAAACAAATTGAATAATCAAATGGCAAATCTGACTGATATGTTGGCTAAGTTTGTAACTGCCAATACCGCTTCTACTTCAGGGTCAGGGACACTCCCTGGTAACACAGTTACTAACCCTAGAGAAGACTTAAAGGGTATCACTACCCGAAGCGGTGTTGCATATCAAGGACCTCCAATTCCTACTTCTTCAGTAGTGAAGCCAATACCCGAGGTGACAAAGGACCAAGTGCACCCTTCTTGTTCACAAAGTACTGCACCCGTCCAACCTCCGGTAGGTCCTGAACCAATCACAACTCCAGTTTTTGAGCCCATTGTTGCTCCTGTTGTTGCTCCCGTGCCAAACACTAAACCTTCAGTTTCTCTTCCATATCCTTCGAGGCGTGATAATGAAAAGAGCCGTAATCAAGCTAATGAACAAATCGACAAATTCTATGAAATCTTCAAAGAGATGAGTTTCGAGATTAGCTTTACGGATGCTCTTGTTTTGATGCCCAAATTCGCCTCGACTCTAAGAACCTTACTTGGGAATAAAGAGAAACTTACTGAAGTGGCTCGAACTTCCAATGAACCCTGTCTAGCTCGAACTTCGATGAATGAACATTGTTCGGCGGTCATCTTGAACAAGTTACCCAGAAAACTTGGAGACCCCGGCAAGTTCCTGATTCCTTGTGAATTTCCAGGGATGGATGAATGCTTAGCATTAGCCGATCTCGGTGCTAGCATTAATCTAATGCCATTTTCAGTCTGGGAAAAGCTTTCACTTCCTGATCTTACTCCAACTTGCATGACACTCGAACTTGCGGATCGATCAATTTCTAAACCAATGGGAATTGCAAAAGACATCTCCGTTAAAGTTGGTGTATTTCACTTTCCAGCCGACTTTGTGGTTGTAGATTTTGAGCCAGACCCCCGAGTCCCTTTAATTCTCGGGAGGTGCTTCTTAAAAACCGGTCGTGCTTTAATTGATGTGCACAAGGGTGAATTAACTCTTAGAATTGGAAGTGAAGCCATCACTTACAATTTGGATCAGACTTCGAGATACTCGGCCAATTACACTCACATGACGGCAAACAAGATTGACGTCATTGATATGGCTTGTGAGGAATACTCTCAAGAAGTTCTTGGTTTTACTGATATAATCGCGAGTGGAAATTCCACTCCGTATTATGATCCAATTGTTGCTACTTCTTCTCCTACCCTAACTCCATTTGGGGATAGTGATTTCCTGCTTCTCGAAGAAGCCGACTCTTTCCTTGGTCTAGCAGATGATCCGGATTGTCCAGCATATAATCCATTCTACTATGATCCTGAGGGGGACATTCTTATTCTAGAAGCCATCTTGAATAGTGAACCACCACTTCCCCCTCCAAGTCAAGGAACTTATCTCCCAGAAGTCCGAACTGAGCTTAAGGTCTGTGAAACTAATACAGCCAATTCTTCCGTTGATGAACCTACTGAGGTTGAACTCAAGGAACTGCCTCCCCATCTCGAGTATGCATTTTTGGAGGGCGACAACAAGTTGCCCGTCATTATTGCTAAAGAGTTGGATGTTGAGGAAAAATCCGCTCTCCATAAGGTGATAAAAGTCCAAATGCGGCTCTCGCTTGGAATCTTTCTGACATTTGGGTATCTACCGAATTTTGTACCCACAAGATTCTTATGGCAAGAAGGGACATATGCACCAGCGGTCCAACATCAAAAGAAGAGTATATCCAAACTCCAGATGTTATTAAAAAGGAGGTTTGAAAACTCTCGACAGCTGGATTGATTTTACCCTATTCGACAGTCCCTGGGTTAGCGGTACATTTGTGTACAAAGTTGGGTAGAATAAAATGTGGTAGTGGAAAGAGGAAATGAGTGATTCCAATCGTTTGGTTAACCGGATGGGGGTGTTGCACTTGGACTATCGTATGTTAAATGAGCCACCGCAAAGACACTTCCCTTACGTTCATGGACCAAATGCTTGAGAGCATAGCGGGGAATGAATACTACTGTTTACCTCGTGGTTCTCTCGGTTATTTCACAATCACCATTTGACCCACGTGATCAAGAAAAGACATACACTTATACTTACCCATTACGGGAAGTTTGCCTACGTCGCATGCCTTTGCTTATGCTCAATGCTCTAGGCACGTTTCAACGATCGTCTGTTAGCAATCTTTCTGACTGGTTGTGAAGAAGTGGAAGTCGCTTTATATGGACGGACTTACCTCGTTAATGGGGAATGCTTTCCACATGCCTCTCCGTTTAGATCCACATGCTTCTATAGGTGTGAAGACAACACACTTTAGTTTAATGGAGTAGAGCATTTTATGGTCAAGAAGAGGGCATTGTCCTCGGCAATAAGATTTCAAGAAAGGGATTGAGGTTGACAAAGCCAAATCGATGTCATTGCAAAATTTACCTCATCCACCAACCGTCAAAGGAAATTAGGAGTTTTCTCGGTCATTCCGGTTTTTACGGCGGTTCATTTCGATTTCTCAAAAAATATTCAGTTTTTTAAACCGCTACAAAGACCATTCTCACTGAGACCGAATACTCATTCATCTTTCCGATGACATGCTTCGGCTTTCCAAACATTGAAAAGATTGACTTACGGAAGCTCCAATCTTGATTGCTCCAAATGGGACCCTTCCATTTGAGCTTCTGTGCGATGCAAGCGGATTTTCCATAGGTTCAGTTTTGGAACGGCAAACGTCATGAAGTAAAGACACTTTCGGCCTATCCACTCACTGCTAGTAAGCCTTGATGACGCGAACCAACGAACCTACACTCCGACCTGAAAAGAAAATATTGCCATAGGTATGCTTTTCGAGAAAATTAGGTCTCTACCTCATCATGAAACAAAAGCATAGTGAAGGCCATTCCGCCTTAAGTATCTCTTTGGCAAAAAGCATTGCCAAGGCGAGATTGCTCGATGGTTTCTCCTCCAAGAGTATGACTTCAAAGTTATGATACTAAGGAGCCGAGAACCTCGCTGCGATCATCTGTCCAGATTGGAAAACCCGTATGCATAAAACGGTCATGATCTAAAGAGATAAATGAAAGTGGTCCTCTGAGAGTTAAATAATGGTGACTCGTACGTGGAGATTCTGAACCCAGTGGTTCGAATTTGCAAATTACCACGCGGGCTAGCTTCATTGTCGACGGGATGTCGACCCAGGCGAAAAACAAGTTTTTTTACAGATCGTTAAACACTATTTGGGACCGGAGACCCTTACTTGTTTTAAAATTTGTGCGGATCAGTGATAGCGCGATGTGTTGCCGGAAATGAAGCTCTTGTGATTCTCTCAGCTTGCCACAATGGACCCACAGGGGGAATGTTGTTGCAAACCTCACAGCCAAAGATCTTTCGACTACGGTTTCTTTGGCCCACCATCTATTAAGATGCACACGAGTTTGTCAAGAATGTGACTCGTGCAACGACTATGGATAAATCTTCATACCTCTTCACAACGTGAAGAGATGCCTCAAAACTCCATCCAAGTTTGTGAAATCTTTTGGACCATTTGGGGCATCGACATTATGGGCCCTGTTCTGTCTTCCACGATGGGAACAAGTATATTCTCGTGGCAGTCGGATATTTTGTCAAAAAAGGTTGAAGCGAAAAGCACTCCCCACCAATGAATGACCCGATGAGTTTGCAAATTTCTGAAATCTCTCTTCGCCAGATTTGGTGTTCCCGTGCAATCATAAGTGATCGCGGGAACTTCATTTTTGTAATGACCAGTTTGCAAAGGTTCATGCAGAAATATGGAGTTACTCTCCGTCTCTCCACCGCTTATCCCCCAAATCAATAGGGCAAGTGGAAAGTATCAACAGTGGGCTTGGAAAAAAGCATTCCTTGAAAGGACCATAGGTGAAAACCGTGCCTCTGGTGGACCAACTAGACTAATGCACTATGGGCCATCCGCACAGGCTTACAAAAACCCATCGGGTGTCTCATACAAGCTTGTGTATGGTAAGGCATGCATTTCCGATCGAGCATGAGCACACAGCCTACTGGGCCTTAAAGCCAAGGCAATAATTCAATCACTGAAATTTCGGCGTGATCACAGGAAAGTTCACTCAATTGAATAAATGAACTTTCGTGATCTGCCTATGAGAACTCTTTGATCTACAAGGCCAAACAAAGAGTCTCATGACTCCAGATCAAAACCGTGTTTTCAACATTGGTGATCTGAGTCCTCCTCTTTTAATCCGATTAAGATTTTTCTTCGGCAAACTAAAATCCCGTTGGAATGGCCCTTTCACATCACTAGGGAGTATTTCCTATGACGGCACTGTTGAGCTTTCTCAAGCCAACGGAGCAAATTTCAAAGGAATGGTCATCGCGTCAAAGCATTACTTTGGGAGGGAACGTACCACTATTGGTAGTACCTAGAATCTCCAACTTTCCCAAGGACCAATAAACTCCTGTGATGAGGTCAAAGCATCGCGACCCTAAAACAAGCGCTTCGTGGGAGGCACCCATGCTTATCATAGTTAAATATAAATAAGTGTTGTTATTTTGTGAGATAGCTTGTCTTTTCCATTACCCGTGTTTCCATGTTGTTGTTATTATTTATTGTCCAGGATTGCCCGGATTATGAAGACTCTCAGTTTTGTCATTCATCAAGAGTTTCACATCCTCAGCTTCATTTGGGAATCCGATATCCTAATCTTATAGGACTCACGTTTTATCTTTTGGCATACCTCATAAATGGCCTTAGGATTAATGTAAATCACCCTTCAAACCATCGTGGACGATGTTGGTTCTAGTTTGGGGGGTATCTTCGATTGGTTTGTTGCCTGCCATCAGTGTTACCTCGTAAACCGTTTTTACACCAAAAATACCTAAAAAAAAAAAAATGAAAAAATTAAAAATTTTCAAAAATATAATAAGTGTTTTGTCGCAGTTTTGCTTTTCTTTTGGGTATGAGTAAGAATATTTTTGACTTGATAGGGCGTGTTGGCCCTAGCTAGTTCCTTTAGGCAATCTTTCAAGAATTCTATAGCTTTGAATTTTAATAACTGTGAAAACGAGAAACGATAGAGTTAAATATATGGTTTATGTGCTAAGGCAAGATTTCTTCTAATAACTTATGACGAGTAAACTTGTGGTTTCTCTCCGTGAATTTCTAATCCACTTAAATCATACGTACTCAATTTAATTCAACTATGTCAATCGATGTTTTCAGAAAAAGCTTCAAACTTTGTATCTTGAGTTTTCAAACGAGATTTTATTAGTGATTTAAAGATAAATGCCAAAGAAGCATGGAATGGAAATGTGAATGCAAATGCATGATTATTGAAATTTTGCAATGACCGCATTGCAGTTGATAGTATGGAGCAAGTAAAAGATGTGTAGTGTAGCCCACTCCCGCTAGCACGAGGTTGGGGTTCAAAATAAGACGTCTTACTTCTTAGGATTTGATGTGCGTGATATCTCACTTGGAAAAAGGTCTAGGTGAGGGTTCAATAACTAAGACAACCAATCCTTAGCCATACTTAGGAAGTAGGTGTTGATGTGATTTTCCTTACCGATAGCAACGGGTGGTTTCTCCAAATACTAAGAACCATCGGTCGTTGTGTCGTGATATCTTACTCACGTTAACACGAGGAGGGGTCTCAACTAAGGAAAAAACGCATTCCTAAGCTTTAAAGAACTTATGATTATTAATGTTGAATTTGTTGCAAAAAGTTCTTAAAGTTTAAATCTCGAAAGAAGTTACGGAAGTCTTATTAGTTTGTTGCTTTGATTCATGATTTCATTTTGAATTTTGACTATGAAATAAGTTGATCTATGGTTAAATAAAAATGAGTACACACATTCAATCGTATATCCATGTTGGGAGTTGAAAATTAACAAGTCATAAGTATGAGGGCTTAACATATAAACTTATATCGACAATGATCTTGTTTAATTGCTTAGCTTGGAAATTGTGATATAATCGAGGTCGCTGAATTTATTCCGTAAGGACATCCGTAGATCCTCTACGGGCGCTTCTCATTCTCATCGATCCCGTATTAATAAATTAAAGAAAGTCAACTTATTAAAAAATGAGAAAATCCAAAAATATTAGTTGTAGTTAGTGTGTAAATTCAGAAAATGGCTGAAAACGAGGCTTACATGTTGATTCTTAACATTGCTAGGGACACACAATACCTTAGTTTGGGGGGATTTGATATGTTGGCTTAAGTTACAAATATTTTTACTCTAAAAAATGAGCTTTAATGGACACAAAAACAGGGACAAAAAAACTGCCTAATTTCTTTGTTTGTTTTGATTTGTATCTGTGCAGAAAGTGGATATCAACAAAAAGACAGCAAAACCAAGCCAAAATGACATAAACTGAGCATGGAATGGAAAAGACTGTGCAAAATCAAGGCCAAGTCCAAAAATGCCAAGTCAGAGTCTTACAGATAAGAAATCAGCAGTCAAGACCAAGCCGGAGACTGAAAACTACTTATTGGATGCAAGCTTAACCCATTGATGGGCCGGAAAAGCCCAATAGTATATTATGAAAGACTGTGAAGACAAATGGGCCCTCCAATCAATTACAGCAGCCATTTGTGTGCATTTGACAAAGATGTGAGACTTTGAAGGGCCCAATCTAGCCCGTTGACAGCCAAATCTTCAGCCATTGTACACACAAAATCCACTTCAAAGCTTATTGGGCTTGAAAAAGCCCAATAGCTAAACCTGTACCTTATTGGGCCCAAACCAAACCCAATTGGGCCCAATAGCCCAAACCAAACCCAATTGGGCCCAATAGCCCAAACCAAACCCAGTTGGGCCCAATACAAGCCCAATGGGCCCAACACCAAACAACCCCAAGCCCAAAAACCTTTTTATAAAACCTAAGGGCCAAAAAATGAAATGTTAAAAACCTTGTTTTATAATTAAAAATGAAAAAAATAAAGAAAAGGGCCAAAATTGCCAAGTTTGAAAGTTGTTTTAAAGAGCTAAAAAGACACAAGGGCTGGTTTTGCAATTTACTTAAACTTTCTTTTATTTAAACAGCAGGGACTGTTTTTGCAATTTACCAAAACTCTTTTAAACCCTCTTTTGTTATAAAACGCGGGGGACCAAATCTGTCACTTTCCAAACTTAATTATAACTGTTTTTCGGCTTATAAGAAAATGAAAAGAGAACCAAAGATGGGGGGTGCTTTTGCACCTTCCCCAAACTTTTCTTTTAAACCTGAACCAACACTGTACCCGTAACCACTTTACCGCCAAAACTCGAACTCCCTCTCCCATGGTTTCTAGGCCATACCACTAACCCTAGGTACATTCCAGCTCAACCCTTACCCTATACCCACTAACCCCAACATATATCCTTGCCCTCTCTGGCCAATCCCACTCAACCCGAAGACCTTCAATGGCTGAGAATGATGTGTAAGGGTGAATGAAGGGCTATGATTGCTTGTGAGACTTTATACACTCACAGCAAACACAACCCAAGACAAAGAATGCATTTTGGACTTCTATAAAAGAAAAGAAGACAACCCGAAGACACAACACTTTTACCTTGTTTTTTTTAGTTAAATGTTTTAAATTATGTATTTTTCTTAAGCAATTAGTGTAACTTAGCTTCAGTTAAAAGTTTATGTTGTAATATTTCCATTTCTAATAAAAAAGTTACGTATTTCTCTGATATTACTATGTCAAAATTTAAAGTCCTAATTCAGGCTTTTATTTCTGTTTGAATATGTAAACACAATGTGTAAAAGTCTCAAACACACCCTCTAAATCTTTTCTCAGCTTTTACTCCATTATAAAAGATAAAAACCGATTTCTATATATTAAGGGAGTATTTGGTGTAGTATTAAAATGGTGTCGAATTGAGCTACCAACCATGGTCAATGGCTTCAGCAATTTCTTGGCTGAGTGTGTGGTCCATTTAAGCCTTTTTACTAACAAGTTTTTTTTTAAAAATAGTTTTAAGGGTCATTTGTTTTCATGCAAAATTCATTAAGCTTACATTGTGCTTAAACGCTTAAGCTGTGACACGCTTTAAGACAACACCTTTGTTCGTGTCATTTATGTCATTAAACTTGCCCAATAAAAACACCCTTGTTCTGTCATAATTAAATTGGACCAAGTATAAAGTCTATGAACCTAAACCCCATTCTTTGTAAGCCCCCAATTTTCAAAACTAATATCAGCCAGGAAAATGTCACTTTTAGAAACTTCATAATCTTGGGATTATGATCTGATTATGGGGCTTTGTAATTGTTTTTGGTTGGTTTTGAATAAAAAGCTTTTATAGCTTATTTTAATAAGGCCCTAAAATAAAGCTTAAGCTCACTGTACCCTCCTGGTGCTTGAGTCACCAGGTTTAGCCCCATTTTTCTAGATTAATTTAAATTAAACCTAGGATTTTATTGCGTATTAATTTAGTTATAGGTAGTTGTCTTAGATTAGCAGCTTATTTTAGTTAGTAAGCTTATTTAGTAGGCTTAATTATACGGCTTAAAAGTTCATTTTTCGGTTTTTAATAATAAACTGTTTAGATTAGTGATTGATTTCAGCTTATCTTAAGCTTAAGGTAGGTAGCCATAGTTATTTGGTCTTCCCTAGTATTATTAGCTATCCCCCCCCCATTAATTTTAAGCTTATTAGTTGCCTTATAGCCCAATAATATGAAAAATAAGCCATAAGCTTTGAGCTTCTGCAGCCACTAAAAAGCTACTTTTCTGGCTTATTAAGTTCATTTCAGAGCATGTGCTTTTATGAAAAATGGCATTCAACATAAATCCCCTTTACAAGTTTGCTTTTATAGCTTTTTAAATAAGCACTTTGGACCCTTTTGTTAATCGGGTTGGTGTGCAGGGACCATTGTGTAACATTTTCTATTTTATAGTTAGTATTGTTAGTACCTGTGGCTTAACTACCCTATTGCCCGTAGTCTTAAGTCCTTCCTGTTAGTCCATTTTGTTTTAACTAGCAGTTACTTTTGTTAGTTAATTTAATGTTAATTATTTAAATTAGGTTTAAAATTAATAAAGTTTAATTTACTTTTTTATTATAATTAATAAACTTTTAGGCATTTTTATATTTTTTGAATTGTAGTTTTTTCTGTATTTATGTTTTATTTTTTAGAATTTTTATAACTTTTTTTTTTTTGTCTTTTTCTATTTTCGTGTTTTAATTAGTTATAAAATCTTTAAAAATTCAATAAAAATCAGAAAATTAAATAAAAAATATTTTTCTTTTTTATATAAATTTTTTTTGTCATTTTGTGCTAGGAAAAATATAATATTTAGTATAGTGTCTAATTTTTTATAAAATTCGTCTTTAGACCCGTGTTACGGGTTGCGTTTACCGTTTCTTTTCGTTTTACATTCAAACGACCTCGTTTTAGTTCTAGTTTTTTCTTTATTTTTCAAATTAAGTTAATTAGAATTTATTTCTATTTTATTTAATTTGCATTTAATTTCTTAAGTTTTAGTATTAGGGTTCCGATAACGATTTTTGTTCCCCTTTTTATTATAGATTGTATTTTAAGTTTCCCAATTAATTAATTATGTTTCCCGTAGTTTTTAAGATCCCCATTTCACGATATCTGTTTCCCGTAGATTAATTAGGTTTTATTTAATTAATTTTAGTTTAATTATATCAGTGTTTTCCTCATATCATAAATATTCTCCATCATTCAATTTTCATCAAACAGATTACCTCAATTGCAACCTCGTTGGGACATACGGGACCGGGCATATCCTCTTCCGGAATCTTTTTATCATTGCTTTATCTTGTTGTATTTTATCTTTTGTGAATTTGACCTTTTGCCTTGGTCAAGGCATTCGGTTAGATCTGTTTATTAGGGTTTCATATAGTATATACTTAAAACCACGAACAAGAATTTAAGAATGAAATTCCATACCACGCTGAAGGACTAACAAGGCCGTCTTGATGAATCAACAAATGTTTTTCAAAATAAATTGCAAAATTGTTAAGTAGATTCTTTCAAAACAAGCCTAAACTTTGGGTACTTTTCCGGAGTAATACCTTCCAAACCCTGATGGGTGGATGAAAGCGTTCACTTCTCGAAGTGGTGTTACTTACGAGGGGACCTCGATTCCTACTATCTTCTCATAAAAGGTTGTGAATTAGAAACCGAGGATACAACGGTATATGGAGAATCTATTTTCACATGATGTACCGCTCAGATCCAACCTCCCGGTTACCCCATTACGATTTGGACAACCGATTTTCCTGTATGACTTTACCTAAGTCCGAATATTCCATTAGCCTTTCGGACGTAATGATCAAAAAGTCCCGTGACAAAGCTTCGAATCAAATGGAGAAGATCTTTCAAATCTTTCAAGATTTGCGCTTCGACATTAGCTTCGCGGATGCTTTGTTTTTTATGCCAAGATTATTTCCTACGATTAGGAATTTGCTTATGAATAAGGGAAAGTCCTTGAATTAGCTAAGATACCGTTGAACGAGAATTGCTCGGCGATGCTCCTGCAAAGCTTCCGAAAGCTTGAGATCCCGGCAAGTTTCTTTATACCATGTGATTTCTCCCGAGAATGGTTGTTTGTCCCTATGCTTGACCGATTTCGGCGCGAGCATAAATCTTATGCCCTTTCTATTTGCGAAAAAGCTTCTTTACCGAATTACACCCACTCAGGTTTCCTACCGATTTTTGTTGTTGTTGAATTTGAAGACGATCCGCGGGTACCTCTCATACTTTGGGAGACTCCTTTTTTAATGGACGTGTGCCTTAATTGATGTTTATGGAGAAGTGTAACCCTTTTGGGTGATGTGAAGCATCACTTTTTAATCTAGATCAAACTACGAGATACTCCTCTACAAATGATAAGTCGGTAAACTGAATCGACATCATTGATGAGGTTTGTGAGGAGTATGCTCCGGAATTGCTAGGATTTTCTAATAAATCTTCGGGTGGCAATCCCACCCCGACGTCTGAGCCTCTTACTTCTGAATTCATTTTAGAGAGATTTGAAGGCTTATCTCATGGGATGATTCGATTTCACCAGAATTTGATCATGCCGATTGCGATCCGGAGGGAGATATTTGCTTAATTGAAAAATTATTAAATAATGACCCGTTTAAACTCCCTCTGATGGACCTAAAGCAAGGAGAAGTAATTAAGGCGAAATGCTCATTTGGAATATGCGTACTTAGAAGAAAACGACAAGTTACCCGTGATTATTGCAAAAGGTTTAAAAGATGTTGAAAAAGAAGCCCTCTTAAAAGTGCTTAAATCACATAAACGGCCATCGATGGAAATATCACCGACATCAAGGTGGTATTGACCTGTTTTTAGTACACACAAAATCTTGATTGGAGGGATGATTACAAACCCACGGTTCAAAGTCAAAGACGGGTTAACCCAAAAATTCACGAGGTAATAAAAAAGGAGGTCCTAAAACTTCTTGATGCCGGAATGATTTACTCGATCCCCGACAGCCCATGGGTTTGTCCAGTGCATTATGTTCCCAAGAAAGGAGGAATAACCGTTGTTGCTAATGAAGAGAATGAATTATTCTAAACATAGTTTTGTTACGGGGTGGAGAGGTTTGTATCGACTATAGGATTAATGAAGCGGGACTCGAAAAGGTTCATTTTTCCATTCACCGTTTATGGATGATCAAATGATAGAAAGATTAGCCGAGAATGAGTTTTATTGTTTTCTAGATGGATTTTCAGGGTATTTCCAAATACCAATAGATCCCCAAGACCAGGAGAAAACTATTTTCACATGCCCGTATGGAACTTTCGCGTACCGTCACATGCCATTTGGCTTGTGTAATGCTCTCGGTACTTTTCAACGGTGTATGATGGCCATATTCCATGATATGATCGAAAAGACTATGGAAGTATTTATGGATGATTTCTCGGTTTTTGGGGATAGTTTTGATTCATGCCTCTCCAATTTATAAAAGATGCTAAAACGGTGTGAAGACACAAATTTAGTTCTCAATTGGGAGAAGTGCCACTTTATGTATAGAGAAGGAATTGTGTTAGGGCATAAAATTTCAAAATCGGGAATTGAGGTCGATCGTGCTAAAGTCGATGTTATCGCTAAGCTACCTCACCCGACTACCGTAAAAGGTGTTAGGAGTTTCTTAGGTCATGCAGGTTTTTACCGCCGATTTATCCAAGACTTTTCTAAGATTGCTAGACCAATGGAACACACCATCATTGAGAATGAAACACCGTTTTGTTTTCTAAGGATAGTAATTGATGCTTTTCAGATTCTTAAAA
Organism: Tanacetum coccineum; assembly: GCA_026074375.1. Lineage (NCBI taxonomy): Eukaryota > Viridiplantae > Streptophyta > Magnoliopsida > Asterales > Asteraceae > Tanacetum > Tanacetum coccineum. Next base: position 60,171 of record BQNB010009403.1, on the reverse strand, counting down.
AGGAAGCTACCAAAGCTACCGATCTAAGTTTGTGCCCCGATTGGAACCCGTTCGAACTCATGTGAGTGATGCAATTGATTTCGCAATTGGTACGGTTTTTTAAGACAACGAAAATATAAAGCACTTTTAGCCAATACATTATATCTAGTAAGACAATGACAGAAGCTCAAATTCATTACCACCACGGAAAAAGGAAATGCCTTGGCCGTTGGTATGCTTTTGAAAAGCTTTCGGCCATATCTTGTACATATCCTAAGAGCAAGAAGTGTAATACGGATCACACGGCTTTAAAAGTACCTATGAAACAAACAAGACCCAAGCCGAGGTTGCTTTTCCCCCCCCCCCCCCCGGTGGTTACTTCTCCTATAAAAATTTAATAATCACCATCCATATAAAAAAGGAAGAGGAGAACCACGCGTAGGATCATTTATCTAGACTTGAGAATCCTCATAAGGATGTGTTAGAAAACAAAGACATAAATGAAAATTTTCCTTTAGAGACTCTTGGAGTTATATCAAATGGAAGTACCCCATGGTTTGCGGACTATGCAAATTACCATGCGGGGAATTTTATCATCAAAGGAATGACGACTCAACAAAAGAAGAAGTTTTTCAAGGACGTTAAACATTACTTTTGGGATGATCCCTATCTTTTTCGTATTTGTGCGGATCAAATTATTCGAAGGTGTGTGCATGGGCAAGAAGCTAATGATATCCTCAAAGCTTGTCATGAAGGACCCACCGGGGGCCATCATAGTGCCAATCTCACTGCTCGAAAAGTATTTGATGTCGGTTTCTTTTGGCCGACCATATATCGAGATGCCCATACGATGATCAAATCTTGTGATACGTGTCAAAGATAAGGCAAAATTTCACAACGAGATGAGATGCCTCAAAACGCTATTCAAGATTACGAAATCTTGATGTTAAGGGGTATCGATTTTATGGGTACCATTTAAGTCTCACATGGGAATAAATACATCCTAGTTGCCGTTAATTATCTTTCGAAATGGGTTGAAGCAAAGGCGCTCCCTACAAATGATGCTAGAGTTGTAGTAAAATTTTTGAAGTCTCTTTTTGCCTGATTCGGAACGCCTAGAGCTATTATAAGCGATCGTGGGACCTATTTTTGTAATGATTAGTTTGCTAAAGTAATGTCTAAGTATGGGGTCACTCATCGTTTAGCTACCGCTTAAGCACCCTCAAAACGATCGGTAAGTGGAGTGTCCCAATCGTGTTTAAAAGGTATTCAAGAAAGGAACGGTTGGAGAAAACCGTGGCTCGTGTCCCGACAAACTAAAGATACTCATTTTGGGCATTTCATACCGCTTTTAAGGCACCAATTGGTTGTACGCCTTACAAACTAGTGTACGGTAAGTCTTGCCATTTACCTATCGAGTTAGAGCATAAATCATATTGGGCTTTGAAACATGCTAACTTCGATCTTAAAACCGCGGGTAATCACCGGAAGCTTCAACTTAATGAACTTAATAAGCTTCGTGATCAAGCTTATGAGAATTCTTTGATATATAAAGAGAGGACGAAGAAGCTTCACGACTCTAAGATCAAAAACCGCATTTTCAATGTTGGTGATCGAGTTTTACTCTTCAACTCTCGTCTAAAGATATTCTTTGGAAAGCTTAAAACTTGTTGGTCGGGACCTTTCACCATCACCAAAGTTTTTCCATTTGAAACCATCGAGTTATCTCCCAAAACTCCTGGCCAAACTTCAAGGTCAACGGTCATAGAATTAAGCACTACTTTAGAGGGACGTACCATAATTGGTTGTCCCGAATCTCAAAACCTTCCCCAAGGACAAATGAATTTAGGGATTAGGTCAAGCTTAGTGACCCTAAACAAGTGCTTCGTGGGAGGCACCCCATGATTATCCATCTATCTTCTTTCTTATTTCTATTATGGTGTGAGGAGGCTTGTATTCTTCCGATTCTTGTTGTTTTACTTGTGATTTTTTGTAGGATTGACCTAAAATTTTTGAAGACTCTCGTGTTCGGTGTTTTGTCCTGGTCCACTCCAGCTTCCTAGCCTTTGCTTGCCATTAGTTTGGGGAAATCCGATATCCTAGATTGTTATCGACTAACATTTATCTTCTAGCATACTTAATAAACGGCTTAAGATTTTTGTGATACTTTCTCCACGCTTGGATTATGCATTCGACTTTTTGAGTTCTAGTATGGGGTTTTTAAGCCTTAGACTAGAAAACATTGAGGACAATGTTTAATTTTAGTAGGGTAGTATATCTTCGATATGATCTTACCTATCTTTGCCCGTTGTTCTCACGTATCCTGTTTTCCCACAAAAATTTTAAAATTTTAAGTATTAATATCTAGTTTATTGTTCATATATATATATATATATAATAATAATAATAAGTGTTTTGACATGAATGTAGGCTTTCTGTTGGTGAGAACGAAAAGTAAATTTTGACCTGACCGGTTTTATATCTTAGCTTTCTCCTTAACTTTAAATAGATTGATTTTGTTAATCTTTTATACAGGGAGCTATAAAATGCAAGTCTTGCTTAAAAAAGTCAAGACTTTGCAAGTTCCCATAATTGATTTTAAATATGCGAAGTTCGATTTATTAGAATAAAGATTGTTGCCAGTCTATGTGACTTGTTAAAGTGCCGATCTTAATTAGTTAGGCTAAGTATTCACGAGTTTCTTGTTTACTTTTTAGAAATTTTATATTGTGATGAACACGAGATGATAGTAGTTGAGTAAAAGTTTTGATGCTAAACATTGAATAGTTGGATTTCTTTAGGCTAAAAAGGTTTAATTGTGGCTTTTTGCTCACATCAGCTTTATAAACGTTCATATAATGGTTGAATAATTAAAGTTTCTTTGGTTTTGCGGATTTCTTTGTTTAGGTCTACTTCGTAGAGATTACCTTCTGGTGAACAGTAAGTACAATCGAGGTTTTCGTCAGTGTTTGTGGTGGGAAAAATAGACTCCTGGAACATGGTCGGGACTTACCGATGTGGCAGTTGTTAAAAGACCACAGGACTTGAAATTTGGCTATAATAATTATGTAATAAACCGAAGCCGAAATAAGACCACTACCTCTTGCCGGCTCACAACCGATGTGGTAGTCGTTTAAAGGGTGGAGGTAATAATAATAATAAAACTGTGGGCTGATAAAGGTTTACTGCCTTATTGCCGGCCTCTACAACCGATGTGGCAGTATTTTAATAGGGCACATAGTTAAGAATAATCCGAAGAACTGATAATAGTTTGCTGGCATTTTGACGGCTCACAAACGATGTTGCATCCTTTAATGGTCGAGGAAATTACCAGAGGTAGAAATATGTTTGATGCATCTTGCGGCTCACAATCGATGTATGCAGCTTATAAGGACAGAAAAGGTTTTAATAATGTTTGCTATAATAATAATAATAATAATAATAATTATATTAAGCCAAAATTTCGAAATCGCGGGGTGTAATCTAAATAAAAGCCTTCGTATCTGGACTCGTAGTTGAGTTTGTTGCGGATATTGATGAAATAAAAATGGAATAACCCCTAATTCTGCGTAATTGAACCTTATTGTGGACTTATTCTTACACATATCGTCTCTTAGGAAAGGGATTTCTAAACTATTTATTGTCTTTGTTTTTTTTTTTTTTTTTTTTGTAGTAGTAACCGGTTTACTTTATTAATAAGGACATAATTTAATTTGGTCTACCAGTAATAATAATAATTAATATACCTTAGAGAAAATTAAGTATAAGGGGAGGAAAGGTAAAGTACACAATTAGCTTTTATGAGTAGTGTTAGGATTAAACTTGTATTTTGTTATGATTTGTTTTTTAAGATTAGCATGGAGAGGGATGAAAGTCGGGGACGATGAATTTATCATTTGAAAACACATTTTGTGTTTTTTAGTTACCGGTGATCCTAAAAGTTATCAAATAAATATGAAAGCATATATTTATGTTCACACATGAATAGTTGTAAGTTGTAAATTTGGGAAATTTATATAAAAAAAATATAATTTAAATATAATTATAAAATAAAAAATTTAAAATAGTAAAAAATAAAAAATAAAAGAAAAAGTTTTCAAAAAATGGGGAAAATGGTGGTGTTTTTATCTTCGTGGTTCTTTACTCTCTCCTCAAAAGAATTGCTACTTTTCAAATGATTAGTTTTGGGAGGTTGAGATTATTTGGTTTTTAGAGCATATATATATTGCGTTGAGACACGGTCAATCATTTAGTTGGGGAATTTTGATATGTGAGAAATTACATATCCTGTTGTTGATACCAAATAATGGCCCTAATTGACAAAATTGTGCAAATTATGCTTGTATATTGCTTGTTTTGTCATTTGTGATATGTAGGTTGGGATATTACAAAATCACAAGAAAACGGTTAAAACCGGACAAACACAGAGACGGAAAAGAGTACCCAAGAGCCGGGAGTTTGATAGCAAAAAGGTTAAATGGTCAACCTAAGTCAACCCTTGGTCAACCACAAGAAGACAAAAACCCTCAAAATCCCAAAAAAATCCTTATTGTTAAATCCATTTGCACAAAAAGTACAAAAACAATAACACCGTTAGTCCTTTATTACTTAAGGACTAATGGTCGTTAAATCTCTTATATTAAACCTTTCACCACTTAATTGAGCCCAAATAAACCCATGACCCAAACCATTTTACCTAAGCCCAAGTTAACTTTTTTTAAACCCTTAGTCAAACGAAAATGAATAAAATTGGGGGGCGGGAAAAATAGTTTTACTGTTCACCGTCTTCCCCAATTAATCATCATTAAAATTACCTATTTAAAATCCAATTAACCCACTCCCTCAATCAGTTCTAACGGTTGGGGAACAAAGTGTACAAGTTTCTATGTTACAATTGTCTGCAGGAAAGCGTCACCAAAGCAATGATTGGCTCTTTCTGAACAAGGGGTACGAAGTGTGGACATCAAAACAACACACCTCTTGATGGAATTTTACACTAATAATCAGCCAAAGACGCACAAAACCTCTGACACAAGGGGATTGCCATCAGCTTTGCAATCCGTGTGAATCAATTTTGAATCTAACGGCTACAAAAGGGCATCCAATGATTGCAAGACAATGAAGGGTGACGATCAAAGCTAAGAGGAGCGTATGAAGAAGGCCTGGAAGCTTCTCTCTTGCCCTATAAATAAAGGAGCTCTCTCAATCACAACGGATCATCGAGGAGTAGTTTTTAAAATAGCTTAGAGTAATTTTTTGTGTATTTTTTTAGATAAATGTAATTTTCAGCTTATTGTTTTCAATACATGTAATCTTTTGTTTTCATCAGTTTGTAATCGTTACTCTTTTATTAATAACAAGTGTGTTTTCATTTTAAGGTTAATGTGTAATTCATGATTTTACTTAAAACAATTAATGTTTGAATTAAAGTAATTAGGTTCTAATGTGCGAATTATAAATTGTCATTTAATAATAAAGATAGTTCTGAACTCAAGTTAAGATCACCAAGGCTTAATGAACTGATATACTCAAATTCACTCCAAAAATTGCCAATAGTTTTAACATGGATGGGAAGAAGTAATGGATGGGCTTCCAGGCCCTACCAGCTTAATACTAAGATAAACTGGACTTGTTTGATCAGCTCTGGAGAAATTGTAGCCTGTTTGAGCATAGGCTATGGTAAGTTTCCTTTTAATTTTTCTCTTATAGCTTTAATTTTTATTATTAGCTTTTAAACTTGCTTTTGTTGCTTATTTTAAGATTAGAATTGCTTATTTTGTTAGTGTACTTGAGTGTTGCTTGTTTAGTATAAATGTTAGTTTAAAAAGTTAGTGTTCATTTAACTTGTCAAAATCAATTGAAAAACAAAATTATTGCTTAGTATAGTAGCTTATGTTCGACTTATGTGTTTGCTAAATCATGTTTCATTTGGTTTGTTATAAGGCTATCTTGGAAGGCTGGTTTTTGAGGTTTTGTTCATTAAAATCTGAATTCATAAGCTTAAAAAGTTTTTTTAAAAAGTTAAAGGGTTGTTTAGATGATGGTTTAATCATAATTTTGCATTTTTGTTTTAGTTTGGTGTTTTAAAGTTGTAGAAACTAAATCCTTTGGCTTGCTTCAAGTTGTTTTAAGTTATGATTAGTATAGTGGTCAATTGCACCAATAGATAAAATAGACAAATAGCCAATTTCTAGCTTAATAATCAGAGGGTAAAAGTAGTTTTTAGATTTTAATTTTTAGCATACAAGTAGATTGTAAGACTTATTTCATCTGTTTGAACTTAGTTTTTAGAAATTTGCTTATTTAGTAATCTGTTTTATGCTTAACAAACTAGCTTTTGTCTTTTTAAACTCTTAGTACATACAGAGTTACTAATGCAGCATGTTACTGAGTTAAATAAGTTGTTTCATTTAGTTTTTTTTCTTTGTCCATTTGCTTTTCAAATAGTTTTTTGACATTGTTTCTTAGTAACTTTTTGGTCAAAGTTTAAGATGATATAAGCTAGAAAGTCATAAGGATCTGTTTGCTTTATAGAAAAATTAAGCATTATAGTTGCCCTTATGGCCGGTTTGGATATTAGTTTTCTCTTAATTGCTTTTGGAAATTTAGCTTATGGCCTTGTGCTTTTTGTTCCTTTCTAGCTTAGAGAAAATAGTGGTGTTATCAAATTTATATACCAATGTAATACTTATCTTGTAAGAATTATTTCCAAAATTATTCTCAACCAAGAAAAAATATTTATGGGTTAAAAATCTCACAAAAGAAAACACAAATTCGTATAATTTTATCAGGGATGTATGTATCCTAGGGTCGTTGTCCCAACGAAATCGTGAATGAGAATTTAGGGAAATAATTCGTATTCGAGTTTAGAATAGTAAAGTGGGTATTTTGATTTGTTGATTACACTAACAAAATTTAATAGAAGAGAATTGAAATAACAATTATCTAGCACGAAAAATTTAATGCACAAAACGTATTATTAAACGCGGACAAATCTGAAAATTTTAATTGATAAGTGTTAATTCACATATCTTTTACCTCCAAAAACGAGCGTTAATATGACCAAAAAACAGACAAAAACTGCCAAATATTTGTTTTGTTTTGCATTTGTATTGTGCAGAAGTGGTATCATCAAAAAAGGACAGAAAACTAAGCCAAATGACAAAAAAACTGAGCACTAATGGAATGGAAATGACTGCGTGCAAAAATCACATGGCCAAAGTACCAAAAATGCCAAAGTCAGATTCAATACAGTGATGTAATCAGAGTCAAACCGGAGGAGCCGGAATGAAGTTACTTTTGAATGCAATCTTAAGCCATCTGATGGGGCCGGGGGGGGAAGCAAAATAGTATAATTATGTAGAATGTGAAGACCAAATGGGCCCTCAATCAATTTTCAACAGCCCTTTTTGTGTGCAATTGACAAAGATGTGAAGACTTTGAAGGCATACTAAGCCAGTTACAGCCAAATCTCAGCCATTGTACACACAAAACCCCATTCATAACCTTTTGGGGCTTGGAAAAGCCCATTAACCCAACATAAAACCTTAATGGGCCCCAGACACAACTCAATTGGGCCCCCTAATACAGCCCAAAAGCCAAACACAAACCCACAAGCCCAAACACAAACCCAAGCCCATTACTGGCCCAGAAACAATTTTCATAAACCTTAGGGACTAGAACTGTCATTTTTTAAAGTGTTTTATAAAAGAAAAATGGTGAAATAAAGAGAGGGACTAAAACTGCCAATTGGCATTTCTTTTACAATTTTAAAAGCCAAGGACTGTTTTTGTAATTGTCCAAAACCTTTCTTTATTCTTTTAGTTATAAACTAGAGGGACCATTATTGCAATTACCCAAAACCCTTTTAATTCTTTTGTTATAAAACGACAAGGACCATATTTGACACTTTCCAAACTTGTTTATAACTAAAACTCGGCCAAATGGAATGAAAAGAGAGCCAAAGAACAAGGGCCACTCTTGCCTCTTCCCCATACTTTCCTTTTAAAACCTGCGAACCAACTGTACCTCAAACCACCTTCCCGCCAAACCCAAACCACCTCTTCCCATGGTTTCTAGCTCATCCCCACCCCCCTAGTACATCTCCCAGCTCATTCCCACCTCCCCATTACCCCTATAACCTTTCCCTGTTGACAATTTACAAAAACCCGCACCCCAACCAATGGCTGAGATGAAGAGAGGCACCCCTTTAATGGTGAGATGGTGTACAAAAGGAATGGAGGGCTAGGATTGCTTGAGAAGCTTTGTACTCTCCAAAGAAACACAACCCAAGACCAAAGAAAGGCTTTGAGCCTCTATAAAAGAAAAAAAGAACAAGCCGAGACAACCAATCCCTGTTTTTACTTTCTTAGTTTAAATTTTAATTAAGTTTGCCTTAAAATTGTTGTACTCAGTTTATTTTTTAAGTTTTTGTTGTAATACTTTCAGTTTTAATAAAAGTTAAGAGTGTTTGTGAAATTGCTATTGTCGAAATTTGAAATATAATTTAAGTTGTTTAATTCTGTTTAAATTGTTTAAATATGTGTTAAAAGTTATTAAAATTCACTTATAATCAATTATCTCTGCCTTCTTTTACCCAAAAATCAGTTAAAAATCCATTTTTATATATTAAGGGAGTGTTTGGTTTAACCTTTAAAATGGGTCAATATGGTATTTTCATGGGTGATAACCACTCAGCCAACTTTGGCTGAGTGTGTAGGGTTTATTAAGCCACTTTAATCACAATTTTTAGTTTGAAAATAAGTTTTTAAGTGCCTTTTATATTCTGTCAAAATTTAAATAAGCCAAATTGAGCTTAAGTGCTCCAGCTGCTTATGCAGCTTAAGCACCTTGTTATTGTGCTTATGGTTGTTGTTTCTAGCCATTTTAATCACCCCTTGTTCTGTCTTTTAACCTCACCAAGTGAAAGTCAATGAACCTAAACCCCATTTCTTTGAAAACCTTGAACTTCCACCTCAAAATTCAGCAGGTTTAAGTCCTCATTAATAGCCCAAACTTTGAAAATAAGCTCATTTGCCTCTATTATAAATCTGTTTGAGTTTGTTTTTAACTAAAAAGCTCATAAGAGCTTATTTCAATAAGCCAAAATAAGCCCCTAGCTCACTGTTGCATTTCCCCTGGTGCTGAGCACCATAATTCAGCCCCACTTTTCTAGCTTATTTAATACTAAGCCCTAGGTTCTTAGTGTTTTTCCTTATAGCTTGTAGGTAGTTCTAGTAGGTTTAGCAGCTTATTTAATTTAGATTGCTTATTAGATTAACTTAATATAAGCTCAAAAGTAGGCCTTTTCTGTTTTCTTTTTAAAACTGCCAGCATAGCTTATCTCATTTCCAGCTTATTTTAGGGCTTATTCTAGAAACCTTAGCTTATTTAGGACTCCCCTTAGCCTTATTAACTGTCCCCCATAGTTGTAGCTTATTTGGCAGCTTAAATTCCAATAAGAAAGAAAATTAAGCTCATAAGCTTAATAAGCTTCTGCAGCCCCAAAAAGCTCACTTTTCTAGCTTATTAAGTTAGATTCAGCACTTGTCCCTTTTGTAGAAAATGATAAGCTCAAGCCCATCTACAACTTTGCTTTTTTGACTTTAGGCTAATAAGCCTTTTGGACCCACCTTGCATATCGGGGTCCACTTCAGGGACTGTTTGTGTAATTTTGTCTTTTATAGTTATAATTGTTAGTCCCCACTGTTAGTATGTTGTTACCTCGTTAGTCCTTGCTGTCCTTTCACTGTTAGTCCCTATAATTAACTGCTGTTAGTTTATTTAATTTAATTAATTAAATTAGGTTAAATTTTAATTAGTTTAATTACTTTAATTTTAAACAGTAACTTTTGGGCATTTTTATATTTTTAGAATCTGTACTTTTTCTTTATTTAGTTTTATTTTTTCAGAATTTTTTTCAACTTTATTTTTTGTCTTTTTTTATTTTCTTAGTTTTAATTAGTTATTAATCTTTAAAAAATTAATAAAAAATCAAAAATTAATAAAAAATCTTTTCTTTTTTAATAAAATTTTCTTTTGTCTTTAGGTGTCTAGGAAAAATATAAAATTTAGTGTAGCTTTATTTTCGTAATTTTCAGTCTTATGGACCCGTTTACCGAGTGCGTTTTACCGTTTCTTTTCGTTTAGATATTCACACGGACCTCCGTTTTTAATTCTAGTTATTTTATTTTCAAATTAACTTAATTAGAATTTAATTTTGATTTTTAATTTAATTTAGCATTTATTTTCTTAATTTTTAGTATTTAGGTTTCCCGATACTTGATTCTGTTCCCCGTATTTTAGTATAGATTTAATTTTAGGATTTCCCTATAACTAATTTTGTTTCCCGTAGTTTTTAAGATCCCCATTTCCTATATCTGTTTCCCGTAGATTAAATTAGGTTTTATTTAATTAATTTTAGTTGTAATTATATCAGTGTTTCCATCATATCTAAATATTCTCCATCATTCAATTTCTCATCAAACCAGGATTACCTTCAATTGCAGCCTCGTTGGGACATACGACCCGGGAATATCTCTTCCGGAATCTTTTTATCATTGATTCTTATATATTTAATCTCTTTGTGTAGATTTTGACCTTTTGCCTTGGTTAAGGGCATTTGGTTGAGATTTGCATTTGTGTTATTTTATATATATACAAAACCGCGAATCATGCATTCCACCAACTTTGTCAATATTTCTTTCTCGAGGTCCTGTATAAAATATAGCAAGAACATGTGCATTCCTATCTTGGTACCTATGGTTAATTTAAACTAAACTAAACAAACTAATTACGGGTCAGTCTGGTGGATACGGCGTATTAGTTTAGTGAATACGCCGTATTCTAAATCTGACAATAATGTTTTTTAAAGTGCAATAAAAATAAAGACTGATAACGTCCATACAATCAATACGCCGTGTGGTGTGGAGCGGATACGCCGTATTGATGTCTGGGAAGACAAACTCAATAACAAAATTAAATAACAATCCGGGTTGTCTCCCGGGAAGCACTTTTGTTTACAGTGAAGTCTTTAAGTTAGACTTTTCTTCAGCTTTTAATATTACTTGGTGCGCGTCACCTTCCATCCTTCGTCCTTTTTCTGAAAAATGTCTTGGTAGATTATTGACAAATTATCTTTGTTTCTTTCCCAAATATCGTATTCATAACTTCTAATAGCAATATATTCTTCGTTGGGTCCAAGTGAGTACTGAATAGCCTCAAACTTTTCTGCTTTGCACCTTCTTTGTTAGGTTGCTCATTGATAGAAGTAGATGTATTGCTATATTTGCGCTTTGTCTGACTTTGTTCATCTTCCTTTTCGGTGTCGCTCTTTCCACGTGATTTTAGATAAGGTTTAAAGAATGATTCAGAAGTAGTATTGTTACTACTCAAGATGCTATCATCTATTCGTCTCTTATTCCAATTCCCATTCATCCAAGCATGGAACAATACTTTTAGTTCTTCCATCAATTTTCACGTGTTTATCAAATGAAGAATTTACTCGTGATATGAATTTGAGTGGATCAATCACCCAGTTGTCTCCTTCGTCCAACATTTCTTCTTCTCCATCGTATGATTCGGGGTAAAATTTACAAAAAATTTCTCAACAAGTTCTTCCCAAATGGTAATTTTTCCTCCCCTCTTGTTTTTCCACCATTGACATGCATCATCAGTAAGTGAGAGAGGAAAGACCTTCATTCGTAGTTGATTGGAATCCTCATCAGGAATGTGAATTAAATCAACAATTTCAAGTACTTTAGCAATGTGGTTTACAACGTCTTCATCAATCCATCCGTGGTATGTATTCTTTTGTAGTTCCTCTAAAAATTCCTTGTTGAGTTCAATGTTAATATTGTTACTGGTGATAAAAAGATTCGATTTAGTTTGATCATTTTCCATGTTTTCATTTAGAATTAGTTCAGCCTTGACTTCTTGTAGTTCCTTCTTTAATCAACTAGCTCTGGTAAGTTCTTCCTGAAACAAGGGTAAAAATATCAGCATAATTTGCTCTGAAGAAGGATAGAAAAAAATTTACCATGGAAATCAAATATGAAAACTTAGGATTCTGTTTTTGTTCCAGATGATCGATACGTCGTATTCAATGGAAGTGGATACGCCGTATTAATATGTTAGGATGAATACGATGTATTGGACAGAGAGTTGGATACGTCGTATCTGATGGAAGTGGATACGCCGTATCGAGTTATCGACCAGAACAGTGTATTAGCAAAACAATTAAACTAAACACACAAATTTACAAGCAAACAATTAAAGACAAATATACAAAATTTACAGAATATACAAGAATATACACTAATCTAAATTACATTAATCCTAATGGTTAGATCTAATCTAATGTTAAAAACCAAAATATCAAATAAAAATCAAGATTAATTTTCACTCCCCGACAACGGCGCCAAAAACTTGATGTGTCGTTGTGTGGTGTATATTTAATTGATTCAAGTTTTAAATTTATATTTTGCCGACTAAACCAAAAACAACACTTTAACGGGCAGTGTACCTGATCGGTAGTAGTTTTATGGTAAGTAGGGTGTCAAACACTTGAAGCGAGGTTAAATCTCTCAATTTAATTAATATCTTGGTTATCTATTCTATGTTAATTATATTCTGTTCTAAACATGTGTTAAACCTATGTCAGTCTAAATCCTAATTCTAAGGGGAAAAAGGGGTTTTCAGCCTGAGAGACTGGCACGGTTTTGGTTGGTGACTACAATCAATTCAAGGCACTTTTACCCACGCAAGCTAATTAACAAAAGATAAAAGAGCGGTCGAACCTTAAATAAGAAAACTGTATTAACCATTATTAATCCGATTAAAAAGTTGGTTTGTTTATTTAGTGCAATGATTTCTTCTCTTAAGGTGGCGTTACATCATCCTAAGACCTAGACAAAATAATTCTGTCATAATTAAAGCATCTGCATAAAGCATCTTATTTGCTGATTATAATCTATTTTAGGGATTAAAGCAATGGTGATCTTTATAAACCCTAGCTCATAGATACTTTATCCACTTACCGTTTAATGGCAATTTATAAACTAGTAGTCCACTTGTCCAACTATACAATGGAATCAGAATGTTACTTGTTGAGTTATCTAGGTCACCTTCTAGTCAACACGATCAATAAACCATTGGCAATATCCAATTAACTAGTTAAGCCCGAAGCGTATCCTAGACACAGACTTAGAAGGACAATATTTGTGTAACTATAATTCTAGATGTATAAATCACTATATGGAGAGCTATCCTGAACTCTAGATTTACTTGGTCCGCTTCACTAGATCCAGTTAAATGATAGGTCGCATATAAAAGCGCGTAAACAAGTATAAATTGATAAACAAAAACAAGCATACTATGATAAATCAAGAAATCAAGATAAACAAATACCAAACATTCAAATCTTCATAATAATGGCTAATACTCGAAGGTATTAGCCTTTAAACGTCATAATCAATACTAGAGCAATTATATAGCCAAGGTAAAGTAACCGAGTTAACGAGTGATACCAAAAACTGAACGATTACTAAAGTATATGGAATTACACGATGTCTTCTATGGAATTGATAACTTTGCTCGACCTCTTATGCTCTTTTTCTCCTCTGAAAATTGACTTTTATGGTTTAGGTTTCGAGAATAGAATTTAGCACACTGAAAACTCATTTTTGAGTTTTCTATTTATAAGGTCTGGAAGTCGGTTGGATACGGAGTATCCAAGTGTTGGATACGGCGTATTAGGGATTTCTTGGAGTAGAGACCACGCTTGATATCTTCTAGAATATTTAAATACTATATCTTGAATACGACGTATTGAGTCTCTCTGGATACGGCGTATTGATCTTTATCCTTATATGGTCTTTGGTGAGTGCAGGCACGGATACGCCGTATCTTCTATGATGGATACGACGTATTGGTATTCAGAATAGTAATCTTCAAAATATCTTCATTTAAGCTCTAGAATGCGCGCCTTTTGCTAACTTTCACCAATTACTTCATAATTACTGCAATTCTCAAATATAAACGATTAAGAATAATTCTTTGCAATAACTATACAAAAATGGGTTAATAACATGGGATAAATAAAAATAGATGTTATTTGATGTCATCAATATATATATAGGGGGACTTTATTTTCAGCACCATTTTAAGTGCGAGAACTGCGAGAACTCTTCTAAACCAATCATATTTTTTTAAATATTAAGGATTTTTATTTAATGCAAAAGGGTATATTAGTAAAACACATTTTTATATAAAATTTGAATTTTTAATTTAAATCCCGTTTTTTTAAACCATTAATTTTCGAGTTTAATTTTTTTCTTTTTTTTTCTTTTTTTAGCAGGCATGTTTTAAAATGTTTAGTGCATGTGTTTTTCTGAATTAATTTTTTTATTTTACTTTTGTAATAGTTTTTTCAACATGTATGTTTTCAATAGTAAATTGCATATGTGTTTTTCAACAATGTAAATTTATAGCAAACTAAGAACATAAATGTTATACACAAAATTTGATATCAATTGAAATACAAACTAAATACAAATTTTTAAAAAGCATAAATACATGAATTTAATTGATCTATACACGTGTGCGCTAATAATATTTAATTCAAACGGACATATATGCACACTCCTTGTACTCTAACATTTTTATTAGGCGGACATATATGCACACTCGTAGTTGTCAATCATTTTCAGAAGTCGGACATATGTGCACACTCGTTGACGGACAAATGTTCAAACTCCTCGTTGTTCTCTTCATTCTTTTAAGTCACTTATACCTGATACAAATAAAAGTATAAAAATTAGTACCATTAATCTTTATTAGAATATAATCACAAAGAAAAGAAAAAGATAGTCATCCAAGAAAAGAAATAAAAAAATCATGTCATGAATATGAGAAACGTACACGCATAAAACATATATGCACACATATCACACATAGCAAACATATATGCATAAAACATATATGCACTAGACATAGAAGTTCAAAATATAAACATAACGTGAACACCTATGCATAAAATCTAATCATAGTAGAAACATATATGCTTGCATAAAACATGTATGTACACTAGAAAACCAAAACACAAATTTAATTCATCTAAAGTCTGAGTCTAAACACTAATAAATTAAACTTACAAAAAAAAAGAGTCATTATACCAACACCGAATAATACAAAACTATATACCGACACCAAATAATACGAAGTAGAAACCATACATGATCAAATTTAATATCTAAACTAATCACATCCAAACAATTTAAGCTATTAAAAGACTACAAAAGAAATTTACATATTACAGTAGGTACAAAAGTGCAGACAAAGTTACCCAAAAACAAGTGCAGACAAAGAACATACATAAATTTATTCTTAAGACCACACTACATTCCAACATTATATTGTAACTACCCGAATAAACAAACAAGAAAATGACAAACACACTATAAATATATCTACAACCAAACAGTCCCATATTAAAAAATATATATATGTGATTTATATATAAATATGAAAAACGATGCACAAATCATGTGTGTCTGGCCGATCTTCTCATTATTTAAAATTGATATATAAAGATGATCAAACTAGAAGAATACTTGAAGCAGACACGACATAAACATACCTTTTTTCCTAATTTCAATTAAACTCGTATATCTGGTCATTGGTTACCGAATTTGCCAATAAAAAGGATAAAAAAACACGTCTGTGTTATAGATTATAGGATCAAAAACACGATTTAGAAACTAAAAAAGAAAGTAAGCCGTGAAACACAAACAATCAAATTGAACTTTAAAACTCACCTTAGATCACCATGACGAATCCAACATTCACATACTCTTGCAAACAACAACCAGGCGTGTGTACCTCCATCTTTGTCAACAAATCAATTGCAGGTATCCAAGAAGAAACCCTTTTCACAGATCGGGTATCTAACAAATACATATATCAAAGAAGAAATACTTTTCACATACATATCGGACTTTTAAGGGTGCCAATATCACAAACCAGATTAATGAACAACCATACTGGCGGCGGCCGTGAATTAGGGTTTCAGGAGAGGGAGGCGGTTTTTTAAAAGAGAGATAGGAAGACGTGTTTTTTTTCAACTGATTATGAGATTCATTATCTAATTAATAAGAAACTGTTTAAGAAATAATAATTTGTAATCTCTAAATTACCCTTCGACCATTTTAAAAAATTATCCTAGTGTTTCACTTTATTACATTTATGGCACAAGTGATTTTGACCATTGATCAACAAATCTAATGGTTTAGAGGAGTTCTCGCGCTTAAAATGATGCTGAAAATAAAGTTACACTATATATATATATATATATATATATATATATATTATATGATATATTATATATAATTAATATGGGTGCGTTAGATTGAAAACACCATTTTTATTGACAGAACTCTACAGACTATTTTAAAGCGATCTACACGCCTTGATCCATATTAATCAATGGTCCATCTAATGCATGATGGCATTTAGTAAATAACTAAACTACAAATTAAAATTTTGGTTCGGATTTGTATAAATAAGGGTTATAATTGGTATTAAAATATTCTATTTATTTTATGGGAGTTGCAATTCAATATCATTTATTTAGGAAGTTTTACAATACAGTCTTCATTTTTTTATTTTAAGGTGTACATTCATTTCATTTATTTTAGGGTGTTACAATAATATCCTATTAGTTTTGGGAAGTTTACAATCAATATCATGTATTTTAGAAGTTTCAAAAGTGTTAATACTAAATATGAAATATACAATCAACACAAAATAATTCGTGTCATTTATTTTAGGAATTTATACAAAATAATAGGTGATTTATTCAAAAAAAAGAACACATATGTTTTAAAATGAAAAGACATACATGGTTTCACAAATAAATATTTTACATGTTCTATCTTATTTATAAACTATTCATGTATTTATAATTAAACAAAGAAATTATTTGTTGAAAATGAAAAAAACAATTCATGTGTTCGTACATGAATAGTACAACATGCTTCAATTTTTATATAAGACATTCATGTGTTATAGTTCATACATGTTTTACAATTAAAAAATATACATGTTTTACATACATGTATCTCAAATAAAGTAACATACATGTTTCTTAAAAAAACATCATTTAATTGAAAACATTATTAAAAAACATGTATGTAAATCGTGTTATTTATTATCAAAGAATAAATTGTATAATTTATTATTAGAGAATAAATCGCATCATTTATTTTAGAGAGTACAATCAATGCAAAATAAATATGAGAATACAATCAATATCATTAATTATCATGACATTTATTTATATCTTTAATACAACTATCATTAATTATCATATCATTAATATCATTAATACAAAATATATCGGGGACATTTTATTATAGGGAGTTTAACTTTGACAAAAAACGGCCGTTTATCTAAATATACCCATAAATATCCTAGATAATAAAATTGAATTAAATAATAGAAAATAATTTATTAAATTACTGATTGGTCTAAAGTAGTTACTGTAGGAGTTCTCGTCATTAAAATGGGTTTCATTAGAATACATCACTTTATATTTATATTTTTATTATATATATATAATATATTATTAATATATATATATAATATTATTATTATAGTATTATATTATATATATATAATACATACAATATTATATATATAACCCTGGCGGATTTTCTAGCTTATAATATTCTATTTTAGTCCTTCGACTTTTATTACTTTTTGTTCTGGTTAGATCAATTTTCGGGATTTTTTGGTAATCAGTTTATTATCTATTTAATCATTAGTGCTATTATTCCCTTTAATTATCTCATTATAGATGATTTTATTTATATTTAATCAATCTCCAGGAAGTTTTCCCGCAAACGGCTAAAAATCCCAAGCAACGCGTCCCGACACGTCTGTTAATAATCCATACTAAATTTAAATCATTTTAACTTATTTACCCATCATGTATATAGTCAAAGTTCGTGGAAAAACATTTTTACATTCATTAAAAATACTAGGAAACTTTGGGTCACATTTTAAATCATGGGAATTGAACTTTTAGTAACCCGACAAGAGCTAAAACGCAACTAGGATACCCTTTGGATACCTAGCCGGTTTCGAGCCCCACCAAGAAACATAAAGGCATTTTTTAGCACCCATGTCCGTAACCTAGTACTGGTGTTGTCTTATATGTTTTCAAATGCACACATACACTTCATAGCACAACACACAAAAATCATGTTCTTTCTCTTCTGCTTGCTTGTTTCGGACGCACACAAACACACAAACAAACCCATAAATTTTCCAACTTTGATCAAAAATATGAGAGTTTGGGTATTTCCGAGTTGAATCTAATAGGCGTGGTGATAAGAATTGATTATAGCTCATGATTGATTAGATCTTATATATCTAGGATGAACATTAACAATGATTGATAACACGCAGCGGAATAATAAAGAACACAATCAAAGTTATCACAAGGTTTTCTTTATTGAAGGTTTTCCTATTACCCCAACTATAATTTGGGGCTACATCAACTAACTATGGTGTACTATTCGACTCTCATCAGTCGACTTGCTATCTAACTATCTAGACTCTCATTGGGAGAGCTCTAGTTTTCTATGGATGGATATCTAAACCACACGCCTATGATTCTCTTTATATAGAGAGATATCAAGGCTTACAACAGAAGATAAGAACAAACAATATATTTAAAACATTTAAGAATATCTTCTAATATCTTCTGTATCTTTATCTTTATAAGGAGATCTTCTGAAATCTTCATCTTTATCTTCATGTGCTCCACCAGCTTGAAGATTTCTTTAATTACAATTTTAGTCCTTTTGTTTCATTCTTATATTTATTTTGTCTCATCAAATCTAGAATCCCAACAATCTTCCCCTATTTGATGATGACAAAACAAACAAAGTCGCGTACGAACTTCCCCTTAAATAGAGAAGTTGAGATGTAATCATCTCTCTAAATGAAACAAAATCTTCAATGCTTCCCCTTGATTTAAGATCTCCTTGAACATGTCACCACACATAAATAAGCTGCAAATCAATAAACCTGTAATCTTCTTCCCCTTTTTGTAATCATCTAATAGGGGTCTTCTGTAGAAATGCAACTTGGATCATAACAGCTACAAACCATATACCACAACTACTAATCCAGCCTTCCAATACTCAAAATACCCGCCATGAAGCATAATACGAAAAATGACTTTGAGAACTCCTTGTAGCTGCTAACACTATCCCAAATTGTGGTCGACAGCGGAACGAAGGGTCGGGCGTGTTACCTTCTCAGATAAAAAACGTGAACAAGTATATATCTTGAACGATCAAAAAGTCATTTTAAAACTGTTACATTAGATTTAACAAATGTTTGATACAAATAGCCCGATAGCTTAACTTGTCTTTGTTTCTTACAAAGATATTGGTATCACTACCACATAGTTTTCCTAACCATTAATGCCAAACCTTATCTTTAGATGACATCCCAAAACAAAAATCACCAATGTATCCTTGGCAACCTTATGTCTTAATGTTCTCCTGAAAAACATTGCTTTAAAACGTCAACAATAATGTTGTGTGAAATTCATAGGTTTGAGAAATCATTTTTGTAGGACCATTAAAGATTCCATAAGTGTCATGATTAATGCAACATGATGCAGACATCCATTCATAAATATACTTACGTTGCCTAAGCTCATGACACGAGCTGGACATAAATGAATACCTTATAAAAGGCCTACATTGCCATATGATGATGTTCTAACCACAACATCCTATGTTTCGACATGGTTTACATCATTTGCCAGTGATAGCTAATCTCTCGAACGGGGAGTCAGTCCTATAGATCTATTCATAACATCGAGGCTCACAATCCAGTAACTGATAGTTAATGGATAATGGGCTCAACTAGTGGTTTATGCTACTTAGGCAACATGTAATCATAATGTAACTTAACCACTTAGTGGTCCATTGTAAAACAACGCATGTTTTTCACCTCCATAAACTTATAAAACAAAAATCATTAAAACGGGGGCTATGAAACTCAACTTGAAAGAGAGGTATGTCAATTTCACAGATAACGCGTAAGTTAATCGTCAGGTTCTGATTATATGTTTTTTGTCAGATGCAACCTATTTAATTTAAGGTCGTATAAAGTCACTAATCACAATTGGGTTACTATCTACATATAATCCTTTCTATAGTAGCCTAATCAACATATAAACATTGTTTTGGTAAAAATTTGTGTTTAATACGTTTAAATCGTTTATAATTTTCGTTGTAGTAAAACTGGCGTAACTTTCGCGTTTCAAGTCCGTTTCTTGCGTTTCTTATGTCCACGTTTTCGTTTTAAGACGAGTTATCAATATTTGACATTTTCATATTTTTAGTCCCCTGATGAACAGTGCTTTTTACTGTTCACACCAGTTATAAAGTTATTTTTATAGTTTTAGTTATCATAAAACCCGTAAACGTCGTATTTTATTCGTTATAGCTCTGTTTTTAGCGATTCTTTCGAGCACATTCTTGTAATTGAAATTTATATTTATTTATGAGGTTTACAAAAATAAACGTTTCTGTCATGTATAGTAACTTTTATAAAATGGTTTTATAAAAGTATTTTTATACATTTTAAGTATATAAACTTGGGTAATTCATAACTTCTTCGTTTTTAATCAAAAAATTATGATTCTTATCATTTTGGAATCCTAGAAATGTGTATAATCTGTTAAAAACATCAAACTTTCTGTTTTGTATAATTTTTATAAAAGTTATTTTATAAACCCGTTTAATTAACGTATAACTCGTAATTAGCGTATCTTTTTCGTTATTAATCCATTTTTCAAGTTTCTTATCTTTTTGGAATCATCGTGAGTGTATTATATTTATAAAACTTCAAACTCTCTATTTGAAATTCGAAATCCAAACAGCCCCTTTATGTTCTATATGTATACTTTTATATAAGGCTTGTTTTATGTACTTTTTACCTTTGTAAATTTACCACAAGTCTTCCCCCTCACTTTATATCATGAGTCATATATATAATAAAGTCCATAAGTCCATAGTTTGTCCATTTGTCCAATTAACAAGGTTTTAATCTCACTTTTAATCAAAACTTATTAAAGAAACCCTAATTTAACAAGTTTACATATGAACTTTTTATACATTAACCAAGTATGTACAAGAGTTATACTTCCATTATAACCTTATTTTAGTATTCATATAACATAAACAAAAGTCCATGAACAAGATTAATAAGTCATTTGCAATACTTTTACTTGTAACATATTAAGTAACCATGAAAACCCTAATTTGTATATTTTCATTTTTACACTAAATCAACATGGTACAATACTTTTACATCTAGTTTAACATGATATCATTAACATCATAAAATTTGTAAAAGTGTACAAAACAATGATTACAAGTAAAAACTCTTTTTACATGTTTAAAAGTCCTAAATGGTGATTTTGCTATAAAGAACTAATATATGCATGAAAACTCATGAAATGAAAAGATAAAGGTTTTTAGATAACCTTATGATGAACAATGATGATGAGAAATATGTGCTAAACCCTTGTTTAGACTTTAAACCCAAGCTTGCAAGTTTTCAAAACCCTAATCCAACTAGAAACCCTAATCTTCCTTTCTTTGCTTCAACACTTGTAAATGGTTAACCAAGGCTTGCAAATACCTTAGTATATCTTAGGAATGATGTGTGATTACTTGTATATGTTGTATAAAAATTTGTATGGATTATTTAAAAGGGGTGTTTGTTGCCGTAGCCTAGCAAGAGAGAAAAGGGAGAACAATATTGATTTTTGGTTAAGTGTTTTGCATGTGTGTGTTATCTCTCCTTGAATACTTGTATATATGATATAAGAAAGGTGGTCAAATGTGTAATAGGAGTCTTGGGACAAAGGGGAGGGTCTTTAGGAAGGTTTATGGTCAACATGGAACATAACATGACTAGGTTTAATGAAGAAGTGTTGTACAAGACCAAGTGGGAGAGTTTGTGTGCTCCTTGTCCCTCATTGTTGTTGTATACGTGAGATAGGGGGGAAGACCAATTTGTGTGTCTTAGATATTTGTACACATTATTTACTTATACTTGAAACTTTAAAGTAGTTTATATAAAGTGTAGATGTATAAATGGTAACATGTAGCTTGGTGTTAGTTTATTTTTATGAACTATATGACTAACATTGCTAACTTGAGTAAAGTTTAATAAAACTTTGAGTGTTGGATGTAAAAATAAGTATTTGTTGAAGCGTAGATTAATTAATATGGTTCCGGGTATGCCTAAACGTAATTTAATTGTGAAACGTAAACGTTTTACGTAACCGATAAAAATAAATGAACAATGTTAATAATTATCCTCAAAATAATTACTTAACCCTTGCTTGATGTAAACATTTAATTGTTTAATGCCCGTTTACATTGTACGATAATTTTTAGTGTACGCGATTTAACTTAACGTTTACGATTTAAAGCAAACACGTACAATACTAAAGATACATAGTGAATTTATCGACAACGTCAATGACCCTAAAACACGAGGTGTTATATGTAGGCTCTATGTAGTGATCACTGATGAAGAAAACTGAGTATAACGAATTTGATGAATAAGTTGAATCTCCCAAACTTGTGTCTTATGTCTTGCACTATCCACGTGACGTCGAACTTATAAATAAATCTGTGAAATATAAGTAGACCGCAACCTCTTGACAAAAACCTCATCTTCTATGAGACACATACTAAGTGATAGCAAATATGAGCATTGAGCACCATAAGAAAAATCACACAACTTTGCTAGATTTTGACAAGTCTTCATCACACCGTTGTAAGCACGAACAAGTTATATTTAAAGTCGATGTCCTGCCATAAACACGACTTTAAGATATGATAAGAACACGCATCTGTGAAACTTAACTACAACATCAAATAAGCAATAATCAACTATCTTCGTAATCACATCTTTAAATAATCTCCAAACCGAGCCATAAAATCAATAAGAATAAACTATTTGAAAAATAGTTTTGTCCAAGATCCAAATCCATCCGAAAACCAAACGACGTGTACTATCCGATATCGTACAAAGCTAGCAGTACAAACAATATTATCGGACAACTCTGGCAGTATAAACTCTTCTCGGATACAACTAACAGTACAAACTTTCTTCACTCGAACAATATTATAAAGCAAAGCTGTTTCCAAGGAACATATGCCACTCGAACTTCATAGTACTCCATACGCCCAACATCTTTGAGCCCAAATAATATCAATAAAGTCCGAACTTAAAGCCCATATTTCACGAAGCCCTCAAAACAGTAAGCAACATTATTGTATAATGAGCAGCATTAAATCGTTAAGTCCCATGGCGGTATTAAAATCATAGAACAATAGTAGTAACTGCCATGGCCCTTCTGCCATTCCATCCTAGAACAACAGTATTAAAAACCAACTGCTACATTAATTTTCTTGAAGCCCAATACACGAACAGTAGTAACATATCTATGTCCAACACTAATAGTTGTAATATCTTGTATATGGACAGCGAGCAGCATTAACAATTATGAAGGCCAAACAAGCACGAATATAAATCCCATAAAACCCAATAGCAGCTGTAAACACGTCTAACAAATATCACAAATATGTATAATTCTCATAGCTGTTACTTTCCTCACTGTTATATCTTCATTCAAAGAAAAACAGATCTCATTGTCTCCAAGTCCAACAACAATTTAGGCAGCAAAATCTTATTAATAACAACAATTCGATCTTTACTATACTTTAATGTACCTTGATTGCCTGCTCTCCATACATAACTTTGTACATCCACCATCATAACACGAACACAATCACTCAGAACCCATGTATCTTCATATGTCTCACCACGACCCCCATATTAGGGTTTCTTCACGAACAGATCCCAATCAGAAACAAGAATAATCAATGATCCTTAGAACCCTAGGGTTTCTTGATCTCTCCTTCTATCAATTACCAGATCGTGCACATTTAAATGACCACCATACTCTTTTCCTGCGTGAACAATTGCCTCGTTTCCAAAAACATATAATAAAGCAGCGAGATTATAAACAATATATCATGAGAGCATCAGATCACACCACAAAAACCCTTAGCGAATCATTTATCTAAAACCCTAGTAATTAGGGTTTTCATATCTTGTATTCTTTCGCTAGGTCAGAGACGTGTATTCTTTTAACTATGATGATCAGATGTATATAAGAAAATAAAGAACCAGATCATATGCCAAACATATCGCCTGAATTTGCTGTACCAAATTAGGGTTTTGTGAAAAACCCGAATATCACTGAATTTGAATGTTACCGAAAATCATAGAAACTTAAAACCCCTTATTGGTTTTATTAAATAGAATCAGTAACAGCAGTAATTAGAACATCTTCATGTTTGTCTTGAAAGAATAAGCTGGATCGTGACAAAACCCCATATACAAATCGAACTTGATAAAGAAGAAATCATTGAAAATCAAAAGCATCATACCTTGTTCGATTTGTAAAACATTGTAGATCCTAGATATCAAGAGCAACCTTGCTCTGATACCAATTGATAAGAATCGATTATAGCTCAAGATTGATTAGATCTTATATA
Source organism: Tanacetum coccineum (assembly GCA_026074375.1). NCBI lineage: Eukaryota > Viridiplantae > Streptophyta > Magnoliopsida > Asterales > Asteraceae > Tanacetum > Tanacetum coccineum. Next base: position 35,524 of record BQNB010009403.1, on the reverse strand, counting down.
TCTAGGATGTACAATAACAATGATTGATAACACGTAGCGGAATAATAAAGAACACAATTAAAGTTATCACAAGGTTTTCTTTATTGAACATTTTCCTATTACCCCAACTATAATTTGGGGCTACACCAACTAACTATGGTGTACTATTCGACTCTCATCAGTCGACTTGCTATCTAACTATCTAGACTATCATTGGGAGAGCTTTAGTTTTCTATGGATGGATATCTAAATCACACTCCTATGATTCTCTTTATATAGAGAGATATCAAGGCTTACAACAGAAGATAAAAACAAACGATATATTTAAAACATTTAAGAATATCTTCTAATATCTTCTGTATCTTTATCTTTATAAGGAGATCTTATGAAATCTTTATCTTTATCTTCATGTGCTCCACCAGCTTGAAGATTTCTTTAATTACAGTTTTAGTCCTTTTGTTTCATTCTTATATTTATTTTGTCTTATCAAATCTAGAATCCCAACACGTGGGTTCATTAAAACAACGTTTAGGTTATCGGTTTAATGTTTAATCTCATTTTCAAAACCCTCTTTGTAAGTCATCCATTTCTCAAATATTTTTGTACTTTTATTTATGTTATGATGCATAGATAATAGTTGTATGGTCTGTTTGTTAAAAAATAAAAGTTTAAAATTTCAAATAAAAATAAAAGGGGTGTTTGTTGGTTTCAAACGTGGGTATACAAGGGTAAGGAAAGACCATTTTATTATTTTAGTTGTGATGGTTGAATAACATTTATATACTATGTAGCTTAATATTTATTTAGCTTATTTAAAAGCTTTGTATAGCTTATTTATGGCTTATTTGTATTCGGCTCAAAAAGAAAACAAAGGAAACATGTTTTTGGTTATTACCTATAGTTGTCATGTTGTTATAGCATATTATGATAGCTTATATAGAATAAATAATAGCTTATTAGCTTATTGAATAAGCTCTATGTTTGGTTTTTAGGAGCTTATGGCTCACGACTTAAAGTGAGGGAGACCAAGGGAATACTTTGGTCATTTACCTCTTACGCCATATTTTTGTAGCTTATTTTTATAACTTATTTTGATATTTAAAAACTTGCGTAGCTTAACGGCTTAATAATAAGCTTCGAATAACTTATTATGGGCTTAAAAGGCCACAGCCCAATAAGCTAAGCCCAAACCATGGCTTAGTCTTGGTCCGGGAACCTTGGCTTCTTTCATGGATTGTTTGTTATACTTACTTTCTTAATGGGCTTAATAATGGGCCTAAAATGGATTCTAAAACTATATATTTATAAGAAAGCAGGTAAATCTATGGTTTGAGAGGTTGATTTGTTTAACTATTATCTAATCTACTGGTGATAACTTTATGATAATTAAGTGTATTTACTTAATTATGCATTACTTATCAGATTTCTTCTCCTAATCATGTTGCCTTGTCATAATTGTGATGATTTGTGTCATGAATGGATTACATGAACCCGCCATCTATTTAATATTCCGTTAAGGCAACGCACAAGTAAGGTAGTATGAAGACTATTACAAGGCCCCTAAGAGTATATTAAATGCGTGTATGCAATATCATAAGATGGATCAACCATATAAGGGGGTAAGGTAGTATGAAGACTGTTACCCGATGGTATCATTTCTACGTACTTGCGTTAGACGTATCTACAGCGATACAGAAAAAAAACTGGTTTTCTAAAGCCTAACGCGCATACTTATCAACAAGAAGCAACAGTAATAGGATCTACAATCCGACTTTTATGAAATCATAAGCAAATATAAAAGAGGGTTTAGCATAGCATGTTAAGGATAAAGCAAGAACATATATAAATCACACAACACATAGACATATTGAATGATTAATGAATAACACTCTTATTTGACTAAAACAAGGCTAGAAGGTAGTTAAAATAGGGTTTGAGGCCCTAAAAACGACCTTTAAAGCTGCTACAAAGACTAGGGTTCGTCTCCCAAAAGTTATACAAAGTTACACACTTAAAACCCTAAAATCGGTTTTGTATATATAAAGATATCGCTGCGACCGCGTCGTGTTGTAGTGCTGACGCCGTCGTAATTGGATGATTTTTTCCTAGTTCCTCTTTAAGTCAGCCACGTCATGACTTCGTCACGAGATCTCTAACGCCGTCACTAGATAGATCACGACGGCGTCGCTTTATGCCTGCGACGCCGTCTCCACGCTCTGTGAACAATACTTCTTCATGGATTTGGTGTAGGTCCGTAATCTTGTCCGTTTCTTCTCCAAATGAGCCCAAGTCATGTGTATTTCCTCCAAATGCCATCCAAGTGCTAAAAACCTAAAAACAAACGATTAAGCACATAATCTAGGCATATTTGCATGATTTAGGGGGTTAAATGACCCCAAAATAGTGTATAAAATGACACCTCATCAAATACCCCTACACTTAGGATTTGCTTGTCCTCAAGCAAATAGGCTTTTCTACCTAGACAATAGCAATATGAGGGTCATTTAACCTACTCTTTAAAAGTATTTTACAACACAACCTTCTAGACCTCGTAATTAAAAGCACGGAAAGTATATACTAGCACCTCACATAAGTGTTTGAGATTCTCTCTTTCTCTCGGGTGTATAATAAATTATAACATAATGAGGAAACGGAAAATCAACACTCATTACCTGTCATAGCATATAAATTACCATAGGCTTGGTAAAGGATCAAACCTCCACCGCTAGGCGCAAGCATTATTCATTACTATCTAAGAGGTCTTTTAAAGGGTTGTGGGGTGTAGGTGTAAGATAACATTAACAAACAGAAACGGAAACAGATGGGATACATTTGGGTGGTGACTTTGGGTGAATTTAGAGTTGGCGGGTTAGCTAATTATTTATAAGAATACACGTTGGTTTGGTTTGTAAGCAATAGACTCGGGGGACAAAATGTACAAAAATCTAACAACTTCTCATCAATCTCTTTCTTTTTCATTTCTTAATCTATATAAACATAAGGCAAATGGCAGCGTACATTTTTTTACTTTTTATATATGTTTTTTTGCCATTGCTTAAACATATAACACATCATGGGGGTTTATAGATACACCCTACACTTGAACTTTTACATACTCGATTATTTATAATCTAACTAATGACCCGATTTGAGATGGATCAACATAATATGGAGCTTATTGAGCTCTATTGGAAATAAATTAATTCTTCACCTAATTCTTCATCGATGAATATACCAGGAATCTCACATCGTCCCTAAACATGTATTTACAAGGACAAGACTTTCCTTTGCACAGTGTTACTCAAATTAATTAACTTTGGGTTAAAACAATAATGTACTAAAAGTGAGTATCATATTATGTGGTGGGCTTAGGCAATTTTGTGTAAATGATTGGTTTTTGGTTGCCAATGCTCTTCAGTAATAGTCCAGCTTAATCAAAATTACGAGAACGTAAAATGGATAGGATCGAAGGGTTGTACTTAGGGGTCATCCTGTACTAATAAAATAAGTGCATGGCTTAAGGTGTCTTCTGTGGGAATAGTTATTCAGTCGACTTTGTGACCATAATAATATTACTAGGTTTAAAACAGGGTTAATACTAGTGCCTCTTATCTAGCAAATCTAATACTTACCATGCGATCTCGGGATGAATCACAAAAAAACAAGTTCTAGATATTAAATATACTACCGGTACACTCATAAATAAATTAAAAATTTTTTTTAATACCGATAACAATGCTCTAGAAAAGGGACTAAGACCATACGTATACATCCGTATTAACGACAGAATTAGACACATATGAATGCATTCTGAACCTTAACTCTGAGAAAGCTGAAGGTAATAAAAAACTATCCTTGGGTATTAATAAAGGATTCCCGAATTCCTAAAGATTTATGAGGCGAACCTTCATGTCAACAAGAAGTTTTACAACTCCCTAGGCAAAGTACCTAACCATTTTAGTAGTAGTATAGGCAAGACTCGGGGGTTGTTATCGTTCTTTAGGGGAATAGGTTAGGAAGGCTTGATCACAGTCCAATAGAATTCTAGGGGTTGAGAGAAGATTATTTTTGTGTTTTTATATTTATAAGAAAGCAGGTAAATCTATGGTTTGAGAGGTTGATTTGTTTAACTATTATCTAATCTACTGGTGATAACTTTATGATAATTAAGTGTATTTACTTAATTATGCATTACTTATCAGATTTCTTCTCCTAATCATGTTGCCTTGTCATAATTGTGATGATTTGTGTCATGAATGGATTACATGAACCCGCCATCTATTTAATATTCCGTTAAGGCAACGCACAAGTAAGGTAGTATGAAGACTATTACAAGGCCCCTAAGAGTATATTAAATGCGTATGCAATATCATAAGATGGATCAACCATATAAGGGGGTAAGGTAGTATGAAGACTGTTACCCGATGGTATCATTTCTACGTACTTGCGTTAGACGTATCTACAGCGATACAGAAAAAAAACTGGTTTTCTAAAGCCTAACGCGCATACTTATCAACAAGAAGCAACAGTAATAGGATCTACAATCCGACTTTTATGAAATCATAAGCAAATATAAAAGAGGGTTTAGCATAGCATGTTAAGGATAAAGCAAGAACATATATAAATCACACAACACATAGACATATTGAATGATTAATGAATAACACTCTTATTTGACTAAAACAAGGCTAGAAGGTAGTTAAAATAGGGTTTGAGGCCCTAAAAACGACCTTTAAAGCTGCTACAAAGACTAGGGTTCGTCTCCCAAAAGTTATACAAAGTTACACACTTAAAACCCTAAAATCAGTTTTGTATATATAAAGATATCGCTGCGACCGCGTCGTGTTGTAGTGCTGACGCCGTCGCTACATGGATGATTCTAGATCCTCTTTAAGTCAGCCACGTCATGACTTCGTCACGAGATCTCTAACGCCGTCACTAGATAGATCACGACGGCGTTACTTTATGCCTGTGACGCCATCTCCACGCTCTGTAAACAATACTTCTTCATAGATTTGGTGTAGGTCCGTAATCTTGTCCGTTTCTTCTCCAAATGAGCCCAAGTCATGCATATTTCTTCCAAATGCCATCCAAGTGCTAAAAACCTAAAAACAAACGATTAAGCATATAATCTGGGCATATTTGCATGATTTAGGAGGTTAAATGACCTCAAAATAGTGTATAAAATGACACCTCATCAAATACCCCTACACTTAGAATTTGTTTGTCCTCAAGCAAATAGGCTTTTCTACCTAGACAATAGCAGTATGAGGGTCATTTAACCTACTCTTTAAAAGTATTTTACAACACAACCTTCTAGACCTCGTAATTAAAAGCACGGAAAGTATATACTAGCACCTCACATAAGTGTTTGAGATTCTCTCTTTCACTCGAGTGTATAATAAATTATAACATAATGAGGAAATGAAAAATCAACACTCATTACTTGTCATAGCATATAACTTACCATAGGCTTGGTAAAGGATCAAACCTCCACTGCCAGGCACAAGCATTATTCATTACTATCTAAGAGGTCTTTTAAAGGGTTGTGGGGTGTAGGTGTAAGATAACATTAACCAAAACAGAAACGGAAACAAATGGGATACATTTGGGTGGTGACTTGGGGTGAATTTAGAGTTGACGGGTTAGCTAATTATTTATAAGAATACACGTTGGTTTGGTTGCTAAGCCATAGACTCGGACAAAATGTACAAACTCTACACAACTCTACATCAATCTCTTTCTTTTTCATTTCTTAACTCTAATATAAACATAAGCAAATGGCAGCCCGTACATTTTTTTACTTTTTATATATGTTTTTTTGCCATTGCTTAAACATATAACACATCATGGGGGTTTATAGATACACCCCTACACTTGAACGTTTACATACTCGATTATTTATAATCTAACTAATGACCCAATTTGAGGTGGATCAAAATAACATGGAGCTTATTGAGCTCTATTGGAATAAATTACTTCTTCCCTAATTCTTCATACGATGAATACTACCATGAATCTCAATCGTCCCAAAACAGTATTTACAAGGACAAGGACTTAGCAACCGTGTACTCAAATAATTAACTTGGGTTAAAACAATAATGTACTAAAAGTGAGTACATATAAGGTGGGCTTAGGCAATTTTGGTGTAATGATTGGTTTATGGTTGACAATGCTCTTCATTAATAGTCCAGCTTAACCAAAAATTACGAGAACCGTAAAAAAGGATAGGCTCGAAGGGTTGTACTAGGGGTATCCTGTACTAAAAATAAGTGCATGGCAAGGGTGTGGGATAGTTATATAGTCGATGTGACCATAATAATAATTATAGGTTTAAAACAGGGGTTAATCCTAGTGCCTCTTATCTAGCAAATCCTAATACTTACCATGCGATCTCGGGATGAATCACAAAAACAAGTTCTAGAATTTAATATACTACCGGTACACTCATATAATTTAATACCGATACCAATGCTCTAGAAAAGGCGACTAAGACCATACGTATACATCCGTAACGACAGAATAGACACATATGACTGCATTCGAACCTTAACTCGAGAAAGCTGAAGGTATAAACTATCTTGGGTATTAATAATGGATACCCGAATTCCTAAAGATCTAAAGGCGAACCTCATGTTTTTGGGGTGGAATTTTAAGGGTTTTTTATGCTAGTCATGCACATTCCTATCCATGAGACGCTATTAATACTTGGTTATCGTCGGTATGTGTCATAATTTTTTTTAAATTTGGGTCAAATTTACCTTTTTATGTTATGTTTCCATATATTACCTATCATTTTAAAGGAACAAAGCAAATGGCAAATGAAGGAATAGTTTCTAAGGATTATTCCCCCTACACTTAAGTTAAACATTGTCCTCAATGTTCTATAGATGTACCCGTAAAAACGAATAAAGGAAAAAAACAAGGAAAAGAAACTAGTACTCTCCTAGTTTGCTCAATAATTGAGAAGAAACATGCGATAACTGGTTAAATCGTCCTCCAAGAGTCATATAATGAAAACATCCTAAGATCTTCCAAGCTTCTTCTTGTCAAATATAACATGTAAATCAAAGACAAAGACAACTACACCAAGCGTAAAATCCATGGGATAGATATAAATACAATAAGAGTTTAAGGTTTCGACTCTATGAAAGCAGTAAAGATAGGATGAGAATAACGATATAATTATAGGTTTATATAGGTTTACAAAAGAATTACAAATCTTGAATATTGCACATTTTATTTTTCAAAAATACTTAAAGATTTTCGATTTTTCACATTGCTGGAGACGCGACGCCGTTGGGTTTTATCCTGATGCCGTCTCAAGGCACTGTGAAAAATTCCTCTTCGTTTTTACTGAGAAATTTCCTAAACGTAATTTTATTAGTCAAATCTGAAGAAAGTACTGCATAAAAACCTAGAATTAATCGTTACAATCATATGACTCGAAACTGATGCGAATTAATCTAAACAATTTATTTTAAATGTTTGAATTTGGCTCTAAAAACCGGATATTTCCCCTACACTTAATTTGTTGCAAAATACCTTTGATTGCAAATAATACGAAGTTATAAACAAACAAAGCATGATTACAAAATAATTCAAACATAATAAAATAAACAATAAAGAATTAAAATACAAGACACTCTTAATTGCGGGAAAAGTAAATATTGGGTTGCCTCCCAAGAAGCGCTTTTCTTTATTTACGAGTCTTGTAGCTAGACTCGAAGTTACACATCCTTACGTGACTTCCCCTTCATCATGCAGAGTTATGTCGTCATCTCTGTTGGTGTCCAATACGGTCTTTTGATATGGTTTCACCCGTTGTTTATTTATGATGAATTTGTTCCCATCTTCATCGTACAGCTGAATTGCGCCATTTTTCATGTCCTTGCATACCAAAAACAGTCCATACCATCTCGACTTTAGTTTCCCAGGGAACAGCCTTAAGGTGCGAATTTAAGAGAAGTACCTTATCGCCTCTTTCATAGTTAGTCGGTGCTTTTATCCGTTTATCGTGCCATCTTTTTGTTCTTTCCTTATAGGAGATGGACGACTCATAAGCATCGAGCCTCATTTGTTCCAGCTCATTAATCTGTAAGATCTGGTTCGCCCCAACTTTCATAAGGTCCAGGTTGCAGTTCTAAATGGCCCAGTAGGCCTTGTGCTCTAATTTGACAGGAATATGGCACGCCTTTCTGTAGATTATTCTAAATGGGGTTGTTCCTAAGGGGGTTTTAAACGCTATCTGAAATGCCCATAATGCATCATCCAACTTCTAGGACCAATATTTCCTATTGTTTTTTATGGTTTTCTCAAGGATACGTTTTATTTCCTGGTTTGTGTTTTTGACCTGCCCGTTCGTCTGAGGGTGATACGCGGTCGAGAATCGGTGAACATCTTCATATCTTTTCATTCCTTTCTCCATTTGGTAGTTGCATAAATGAGTACCCCTATCACTAATAAGGGCCTTTAGTATTTCAAATCGTGCAAATAGTCTCTTGAGGAAGCTTACTACGTTCCGAGCAACATTGGTGGGAAAGGCCTGAGCCTCTACCCACTTTGATACGTAGTCGATAGCTACCAGGATGTATTTATTTCTGTTTGATGAGGGGAAAGGTCCCATAAAGTCAATTCCCCAAACATCGAATATTTCATAGACTTAGATGTATTTTTTAGGTGTTTCGTCCCTTGAGGAGATGTTTCCTGCTCGTTGACATGCATCGTAAACTTAGACCAACTTACGTGCATGGCGGAAGATATGTGGCCAGTAGAACCCGGCTTCGAAGAATTTTCTTGTAGTAGTAGCGATGCCATGATGTCCTCTAGATGGTCTGCTATGACATTGTTAAAGGATTTATGCTGCCTCATCTCCGGCTATGCACCTTCGTATGATTCGGTCAGCACACCATTTGAATAGGAATGGCTCATCCCAAAAGTAATGCCTCAAATCGTTGAAGAATTTTTGCTTCTCTTGACAGGTGGATCGGAAGGGTAGTACTCGGCTAGCTAAATAGTTAGCATAGTCAGCATACCACGGTTCGTTGTTCTTGTCAGAAACTGCCATTAACCACTCCTTAGGGAATAAGTCCCTTATTTCAGCCTTGGTTAGCTTTCTAAAGGTCAGGGTTTTCAAGTCATGAGAGATGATTAGCTGTTAGAGTTTCAGCACCTTTCTTATCACAGATCACGATATCGAATTCTTGGAGTAGCAGAATCCATCAAATCTGCCGTGGTTTTGCGTCTTGTTTTGTAAAGAGATATCGCAGGGTAGAGCAATCCGTGAAAACGATGGTCTTGGTGGTTGTGTAGTTCTCTTGCGCTTCGTTTATGGTTTTGCTGGCGTAGTGTATGGGCTTGAAATGTTTATCAATCCTTTGCCCTAGCACTGCTCCGACAGCATAATCACTTGTGTCGCACATGACTTCAAATGGCAATGACCAATCCGGCTTGATCATGATTGGTGTCAGTTCACGTTTTAACTTATTAAATGCTTGGATGCATTCTTCGGAGAAATTAAATGGGGTGTATTTAACTAGGAGCTGAGTCATTGGGCGTATGATTTGCGAAAAGTCTTTTATGAATCTTCTATAAAAACCAGCATGTCCTAGAAAGCTTCGAATGGCTTTCATATTCGTGGGATATGGTAGTTTGGAGATTGCCTTGATTTTTGCTTTATCGACCTCAATTCCTAAACCCGAGACCTTATGGCCGAGGACAATTCCTTCCTTTACCATGAAATGGTACTTTTCCCAGTTTAACACAAGCTTGGTTTCCCCGCACCTTTTTAGCATCTTTCAAGGTTTTTTAGGCAGTGGTCGAAGGAACTACCAAAGACGGAGAAATCATCCATGAATACCTCCATGTTATCCTTGATAAGCTCATGGAATATGGTTGTCATACAGAGCTGAAAGGTTGTTGGGGCATTGCATAATCCAAAGGGCATTCATTTATATGCGAAGGTTCTGTAAGGGTATGTAAATGTAGTTTTCTCCTAATATTCGGGGGTGATATGGATTTAAAAATATCCTAAAAACGCATTTAGAAAGCAGTAGTACTCATGCCCAGCTAGGCGTTCAAGCATCTAATCGATAAACAGAAATGGAAAATGATCTTTCCGGTTTGCGTTATTCAATTTACGATAGTCGATACACACGCGCCATCAAGTGACCGTCCTTTACGGGATGAGCTCGTCCTTCTCATTCTTTACTACGGTCATTCATCCCTTCTTTAGGACAATGTTGGGTTTATTGATTTGATGATTACAAAACTACATATGCTTAAATGAAGACGAATGAAACAACGAGGGCTTAATGAGACACTTTGGTATTCTACATATGGAAGAATTAAAAGCTGGAAGATTTCCATGAAGATATGCATTGAAAAGTCAAAGATATCAAAGATAGCTTCCTTAGTACTCTAGGTTTTCTTGTAAACCTTATATATAAAGGGTATTAGGCGTCTGGTATAGTGCATCCAGAAACATAGAGCTCTCCCAATGAGAGTCTAGTAAACATGTGTGTCTGTGTACATAGTAGTTAGTTAGTTAATAGTTATTTAGCTAATAGTTAGTCTATAATGTTTAGCCTCAAGGATTGTAAATCCCTATTACTAGTTAGAGTAACCATTCTAAGATTTGATCACATAGAATTGGGGTTGTGATTAATAAAAGAAAACCTTATGATAACATTGATTCGTTCCTTATTAATTCCGTTGTGCAAATATTCAATCTGTGTTATCATTATCCTAGATGAGAACTAATCATTTTCGAGTCTTAAATGATCTAAGGAGTTATATCAGACTCCACAATTGGTATGAGAGCCTCCTGGCTCTTTATCTAGGATCTACAAGGTGTTTTATGGTTAATTTCATGATGAAAAGAATGTTTAATTCGACAAGGGAACAGATTGGTGATTTAAAGAAAAGAATAAATTTACATTCGGAAGAACATCAATGTGAAGCAGCAGGTATCGTTATGTTTTGGTTACGATTGGATTTGTAATGGTGTAAATAAAACCTTAAGTTATCTAGGGTTTTGATCGTTGAATCATAGATTTACTTTGAATAACTCTGCTTTGTTTCAACGAGTATGGCTACTGGTGGGTTAAGATGGCATGACTGTACGAATGAGCTTGAAAAGTAGCAGTTGGTGTTGATCGTTTGCTATTGGATATTGTAAACTCATGAAGGTTGTGCTCAGATTCGAATGCAACATAATGTTGCTAAAAGGTATGTTTGTGCTGCCAATGAATGAAATTTAATACTGCTTAGTTTATATTAGTACTGCCAACCAGAAGTCAAGGGGAAGAGTTAGAGGACTTTATGCTGCTTATTCGTGTTTGTGTTGCCAAGATAAATTAATACTGCCAAGGCTGCTATTGATAAGCAATTAAAACTGCTTGGGACACACATACTACTGCCATGTTTTCTCGTTACTACTGCTGTCAAAGTGACAGATTAGAGACAGTTTAGTAACAGATAAAGTGTTGCTAAATAGTATGGGAGGAAGGAGAATACACATTAGTGACAGTTTAGTAATGGATAATGTGTCGCTAAAAGCTATGGGAGGAAGGAGAACACATATTAGCGATGGATTCATGACAGCTTTGTGACACTAAAAAGCGTCGTCTGGATACTTAAAAAAGGTATCCTTAAATAGTGGTTATAAGTTAGTACTGCTTGTTGGTTCTTTACTACTGCTCGTTTATACTTAATTCTGCCATGTTCGTGTTAATACTGTTGTGTGGATGTTTGTACTACTGGTGTATAGCAGTTAATACTGCTAGGCTTCTTTTGCTAGTTAATACTGCTCAGGCAATTTGGTTTATACTGCCAGCTTTAAGTTTATACTATTGAGCGAGTATTAATACTACTAGGGTTAAATTGTTTATACTGCTAGTTATGCCTGATATCGGATAAAGGGCAGTTTTAGTTATCGGATGACATACACAGGAAGGAAGTTTTTGGTTTTGGTTTCTACTGTTTGGAACAGGTTTTGGTTTTAAATGTTCTTAAACGTTTCAAAGGCTCGTATTTTGGATTATTTGTTCGAATTGGTTACGAAGAAGATTGATTATCACCTATTTGAAGTTGAAGTGGAGTTTTTCGAATGTGTGTTCTTATCATATCTTAAACGGCTTACAACGTTTAGAGATAACTTGTTCATGCTTAGAAATGATGTGATGAAGACTTGACAAATCTAGCAAAGGTGTGTGATCTAACTTATGGTGCTAAATGCTCGCATTTGCTATCACTTGGTATGTGTCTTATAGAAGATGAGGATTTTTGTCAAGAGGTTGCGATCTACTTATATTTCACAGATTTATTTATAAGTTTGACATCACGTGGATAGTACAAGATATAAACCACAAGTTTGGGTTATTCTACTTCAGTATCAAGTTCGTTATACTTAGTTTTCTTCATCAGTGATCATTACAAAAAGCCTACAAAATTTGAAGATTCAAGAGATGGTTAACATATTTTTTAGGGGAAGCTTATTGTTAACATGTTTAACCATCTACATGCACCACTTGAGGGGAAGTGTTTTGTTACTACTGCTAATCATTATTACTACTGCTAGTTTATATTTCTACTGCCCAGATTCATTTTTCTTATTGTGCATAATGGTGGACAATTTGAGTCATTGGAAGAATGGATTAGTAGTTGTGGTATATGATTTGTAGTTGTTATGATGCAAGTTGCATATCTTCAGAAGACCCCTATTCGATTATTAAAAAAATGGGAAAAAGATTACAGGTTTATTGATTTGTAGCTTATTATGTGTGGTGGCATGTTCAAGGAAGTCTTAAGTCAAGGGGAAGCATTGAAGATTGTTTCATTCATAGAGATAGTTTTGTAATATCAAATAGGGGAAGATTGTTGGGTTTATTGATTTGATGATTACAAAACTACATATGCTTAAATGAAGACGAATGAAACAACAAGGGTTTAATATGACACTTTGGTATTCTACATATGGAAGAATTAAAAGCTAGAAGATTTCCATGAAGATATGCATTGTAAAGTCAAAGATAGCTTCCTTAGTACTCTAGGTTTTCTTGTAAACCCTATATATAAAGGGTATTAGGCGTTTGGTATAGTGCATCCAGAAACATAGAGCACTACCAAGGAGAGTCCAGTAAATGTGTGCGTCTGTGTACACAGTAGTTAGTTAGTTAATAGTTATTTAGCTAATAGTTAGTCTATAGTGTTTAGCCTCAAGGATTGTAAATCCCTGTTACTAGTTAGAGTAACCGTTCTATGATTTGACCACATAGAATTCTGGATGTGATTAATAAAAGAAAACCTTGTGATAACATTGATTCGTTCCTTGATAATTCCGCTGTGCAAATATTCAATCTGTGTTATCATTATCCTAGATGATCTAAGGTGTTATATCAGACTCCACAGACAACCTGGACCAGACTCACCCAAGGACTGTTGAAGATGGGGTAGATTAATCCTGCATCAAGGAGCTTTATGACATCCTTTTTTACTACCTCCTTGATGTTAGGGTTTACTCGTCTTTGAGGTTAGACCCTAGGTTTGAACTCATCTTCCATGAGAATTTTTTAAGTAAAGAAGGATGAGTCGATCCCTTTAATATTCGCAATACTCCAGGTGCTCGCCCCTTTTATGATTCTTAAGAACCTCGAGAAGACTGGCTTTTTCGGCGGTGGATAATACGGATGAGATGACAATTGGGAGTTGGCTGTTTTCCTGGAGGAAAGCGTACTCAATGTGCTCGGGTAATTCCTTTAGTTTAAATTTGGGTGGTTCGACGCATGATGGTTTTAATCGATTCTCCGGAACCTTCCATTCGAGTGGCTCTACCAGCTTTGTCCTAGGGTAAAAGGAAACTGAATGCACTTCGTTAGAATCTTCCTCTTCTTCTTCTTCAGCCCATTTTCCATTATGATTTACAGTGTTGACCCATTGTTCTTGGACCAGCTTAGCGGTGTGATTGGCGCAGTATAATTAATCGTCACGGGAGTGTTTGGATTTCATGGATTTCCCAATGTTGAAGGTGACGGTTTTACTTCTAAATCTTAGACTCAATTTTCCTTCATGAATGTCAATTACAGCTCTTGCCATGGCGAGGAAGGGTCATCCCAAAATGATCGGGACTAGCTTATCTTTGTCCATTTCCAAAACTACGAAGTCAACTTGGAAGATGAACTTGCTTACTTTTACCAATAAATTCTTGCAGACCCCGATGGAGTATTTGATAGATCGATCGGCCAGTTGAATACTCATTTTGGTTGGTTTAAGTTTAGAAATCCCTAATCGTCGAAAGAGAGAGTGTGGCATGAGATTTATACTTGCTCCTAAATCAGCTAAGGCATTCTTGACTGCCAAGGGTCTGATAAGACATGGCAGTGTGAAGCTTCTTGGGTCTCCTTCTTTTTGGGGCAGACTCCTTTGGATGATAGCGAAACATTCATCACTAAGCTTTACCGAAGAGGCTGCTTTTTCAAGTTTTTCCTTATGATAAAGGAGATCCTTTAAAACCTTGGCTCCCTTTGTAATGTGGATCATAGCTTCCAGGATTCGTAGATTTATATGAATATGTTTAAAGATTGAGAGAAGCCGCTTGATGAGGTGTCATTTTATACACTTTTTTGGGGTCATTTAACCCACTAAATCGTGCATTTATGCCCAAAATAGGTACTTAATTGTTCCTTTTTAGGTATTTAGCATTCGAAAGGCATTTGGAGGAAATACACATAACTTAGGCTCATTTAGAGAAGAAACGGACAAGACTACGGACCTACACAAACATCTCTCAAGATTATGTTCTCAGCGGCTGGAGACGGCGTCACAAGATACACGTGACGCCGTCACAATTCATTCCATGACGGTGTCACAAGAATTCACGAAGGTGTCAGCTCGTACGACCCAACCCAAGATCTAGAATATTCTCTTTCATGACGGCGTCACGATTAAAATGCGATTCCATCACAGCGATATATCTATATATACAAATCCGTTTTTAAGGTTTTAAGTGTGTAACTTTAGAGTAAAAAAGGGAGACGAACCCTAGTTTGTTTGGTAGCTTATTAGGACGATTTTAGGGCTTCAAACCCTATTATACCTCCTTTAATTCATATTTTAATAAAGTAAGATTATCTTATTCATTCAATATGTCTTGATTTTTGATTATTTATTGTTCTTACTTTATCTTTAACATGCTTGGCTAAACTCCTTATTGTGTTCATTTATGATTGTATGAAACATAGAATGTAGATCTTAGTGGTGTTGCTTCTTGTGATGAATATGCATGTTAGGCTTTAGAAAACCAACTTTTGTCTGTATCGCTGTTGATATAACTAGGGAAACATGATTGTATAGAAAGGATACCATCGGGTAATAGTCTTCATACTACCTTGCCCCTTTTATGGTTGATCCACTTTTAATATATTTCAAATGCATTTAATGTACTCTTGGGGGCCTTGTAATAGTCTTCATACTACCTTACTTGTGCGATGCCTCAACGGAATATTAAATAGATGACAGGTTCGTGTAATATGTTCATGACTTAGGAAATAATTACATAGATCATCACAAGTGTGACAAAGCAACAACACTAGGAGAAGTAATATTGGGAGTAATACATGATTAAATGAATACAATCTTTTTATTATATTGTTATCACCATTAGCGTAGTTTATTATTTAGTTTAATAGCTAAAACCAACCAAACCTCTCAAACATATGATTTACCTGCTTTCTATAAAATATAAAAACACAAAAATAATCTTCTCTCAACCCCTAGAATTATGTTAGACCGTGATCAAGCCTTCCCAACCTATTCCCCTAGAGAACGATAACAACCCCCGAGTCTTGCCTATACTACTACTACTACAACGGTTAGGTACTCTGCCTAGGGAGTTGTAAAACTTCTTGTAGAAGTCCCTTACGACAACCGCATCAAGTTTTTGGCACCGTTGCTTGGGAATAATTAGGTTTCGATCATTGTTTAACTTAGTTCTACTCGCTTAAATCCTTTTAAGTGATATTTTAATTCCGTATATTAGCTTTCTTGTAGTCTATCTTTTTCTTTGTGCCCTTTGTTCGTAACATTTGAAAATTTGTAAATTATAATGAATAGGTATGGTTATTCTAGCGTAGGTAGGTTTGATGTATTCTTCCATGAACAACTCTTGGTGTTCCGACAACATCAAGATGAATCTCTATACGATTCGTGGACTCGTTTCAAAGACATAATCTGAAAAGTCCCGAATCATGGCCTTAGTATATGGACCCTAATTTGTTAAGAATCGTTTAATCCTATCTATCGTTTAAGCCCATCTAGGATATGTTTTACAAATATCATTGATAACATATAAGCACAGCGGAATTAATCAAAGAACACAATGATATTCAACAAGGTTTTACTACTAAACATCAAGCCCTAATATTATTTGATCAAAATAATACGATTACATCAATGAACTGTAACAGGATCAAGTTCCCTTGACCTTGAGGTTAAACTACATATGGTGTCTACATTACATACGCCTGGAATACACACACACATACACACACATGTTTAGGTACAGGAACTCACGACTTGTACACCTAAACCTAATAACTTGTATCTCTTTATATAATAGAGATATTAGGTTTTACAAAGGATAAGTATTAGGAAACAACTAAATCTTCCTAACTTTTAAATAATATTCTATAATCTTTCATCATTTGAAGAATTCTTCCTTTGTCTTTTAAGTCCTTCATCTTTCATATGTTTTATCTTATCAACTCAAATATAATTCCCAACAATCTTCCCCTAGTTGATAATGACAAAACCAAAATAAGCACGAGCTTCTTCCCCTGAAGCTAATATATATGAAAGAATAGAACTATACCACCAAGGATCTACAAGTTGCAAATTAGCTTTATAACACCTTCTTCCCCTTTTTGTCATAATCAAATAGGGGACTAAAGTATGCAACTTTGATTTCGACAACCACAAACCATTATCACACTTCTAATCCAGCCTTCTAACAACTCAAATTACCCTTTATGATGCGCCTTAAGATAAATGAACTTGAGCAGTAGAAACTTAAACTAGCAGTAGTAATAATGACTTACAGTAGTAAAAACCTCCACCTCATGTGGTGCATGTAAATGGTTAAATATTTTAACAATAAGCTTCCCCTGAAACCCATATGTTAACCATTTCTTTAATCTTTAATTCTATAGGCTCTATGTAATGATCACTGATGAAGAAAACTAAGTATAACGAACTTGATGCTAAAGTAGAACAACCCAAACTTGTGTCTTATATCTTGTACTATCCATGTGACGTCAAAATCATACCAAGACCAAAGTAAAAGTAGATCGCAACCTCTTGAAAAAATCCTTATCTTTTATGAGACACTGAGCACAACAACGTAACTCCTTAAAGTAGCAAATGTGAGCATTGAGCACCATAAGTTTGTAGATCACACATCTTTGCTAGATTCGTCAACTCTTCGTCACATCGTTTCTAAGCAAGAACAAGTTATCTCTAAACGTTGTGAGCCGTTTAAGATATGATAAGAACACAAACCTGTGAAACTCTACTTCAACTCCAAATAAGTGATAAATAATCCTCTTCGTAATCAATTAATCTAAGAAATCTAAAAACGAGCCTTTTAATCCTTTAAGAACATTTAAATCATAATCCAAAAACCTTTTGTTTGTCCAAGAACCTTCTGAACAAGCCAATAATCAAGCTTTGTGTGTTGGAACCAACCTGTACAGTTCCAATAAAAATTAAAACCAAAACAAACAAACTTGGTTTTCATGTGTTGTCCGAGATCCTCTATACATGTACAGTTCGATATCTAATGAAACTAGCAGTTGAAACTATCTCTTCTAGCAGTACAAACTTAAAACTGGCAGTATAAACTTTTTGTTGGCATCATTAAGTTAACATAGACAGTATTAATCAGTGTTCGAGCCCAAGAAGTAGGATGTCAACTGTTCTCACCACAATCATGTACCATATTCAAATACAAACTCCAAGCTTCCATAAATAAACTAGGGTAAACAAACTGTTTTTAATCATGACAGTAGGAATCATTCCAAACATAGCAGCTTTAACTTCATTAACCTTTGTAGCAGTATTAAAGATCAAAGAGCAGTACTAATTCAATCGTAAGCAGTATTAACCAAACAACAAGCAGTATAAACTTTTACTACTGCTCTCCTTTACAACATAAAATATTCAAAGGGCAGCACTAAGTTGACATCAGTATTAATTTTACCTTAAACAAGCATTGAATTTAACTGGCAGCACTAAGTGTAAACTTTCAATACAAGATTAGTAGTAACTAATGATAACAGTATTAACTCTGGTTACTACTGTTCTTTTCCCAAAACTTATACTCGAACCAATAGCTTTATCAAGAACCAACAGTATTAACCTTTTAAGGGAATAATAAAATCCCATAAATATAGAATAACAACATACCTGTTGTTAATTGATGTCATTAATACTCGAACGCCATACCTTTCTGCTCCTTCAAATCAATACCTATTGCGTGATCATTCAGAACCCTACCAATGCGATTAGGGTTTCAGTGATCCCATCTCACAAACTCATGCAACATCATCAAAACACATCAACAGCAACAGTGATTAGGGTAAAATAATAATGAAATCTGGACAAACAAGTGCAAGTACACCAGCAGATTCATCATGCTTCATACACGAACTAGAAAACCTTTCTGCTTCTCTTTGTTCGTAAGAACCTGAACCAAAAACAATCTTTAATGGTGGACAACCTGCTACATCCTCTTCTTGCTTCCAAATACGATTAACAAGAATCTTTTAAAACTTTTATGAATGATCACACATGTTTCCATGATATCAGGTTTTATTTATAATCATGATGACAGGAATGATTAAACAATCAAACCGATACCATCACATACGCATCATCAGATAACGAACAAAGAGACTCTATGAATTAGGGTTAAAGATAGCAATAAACATGAAGAATAATTACAGCAACGCACTGAATCCATTCAGCAACACAAACGTGAAAGCCCATCTTCATCTTTTACTGCTTGTACCATATTTGCCCAGATTCTGCTTTTTACCAAATTAAGGTTTTTTCAAAACCCTAACTTTACAAATTTGATCATAAACTCTGAAAAATAGAAAATTCATAACCCTAAGACCAATAAAACCTTTGTATCCTAGATATCACGAGCCACGAGGCTCTGATACCACATGTTAAGAATCGTTTAAGCCCATCTAGGATATGTTTTACAAATATCATTAATAATATATAAGCACAGCGGAATTAATCAAAGAACATAATGATATTCAACAAGGTTTTACTACTAAACATCAAGCCCCAATATCATTTGATCAGAATAATACGGTTACATCAATGAACTATAACAGGATCAAGTTACCTTGACCTTGAGGCTAAACTACATATGGCGTCTACATTACATATGCCTAGAATACACACACACACACACACGCGCGTTTAGGTACGGGAACTCACGACTTGTACACCTAATCCTAATAACCTGTATCTCTTTATATAATAGAGATATTAGGTTTTACAAAGGATAAGTATTAGGAAACAACTAAATCTTCCTAACTTTTAATTAAAATTTGTAATCTTTCATCATTTGAAGAATTCCTCCTTTGTCTTTTAAGTCCTTCATCTTTCATATGTTTTGTCTTATCAACTCAAATATAATTCCCAACATAATTGAAATCTTTCTTAAACATCTTGACTCGTTATCCTGCCATACCATCAATTTGATAGCAGAAGGGGATCTTAAGAAGTTTAATGATATAGGAGCATGGTATGCCATAGAGGATTATGCCCAATATGAAAAAAATGTAGCAACCCAACACACGCTATTTCTAATGAAACAATAGCACATGCAAATGCTTAAATAGTTGGGAATGATATGGTTAGGGTACAGGTACCTAGGTGCATGGCATGGTTAGATTATGATGAGCATGTAGATAGCCTAAGTACTATAGATAATGAGGTAGGAGTTACAAGCCCTGAGAGTACCACACAAACCCTACTGTTATTTGAGGAATGCACACCGCTGGTGACTTACCCGGAAAAAGTAGAAAAGACTTTAGGAACCCCGATAGAGGTAGAACCTTCGAACGGAACAAAACTAGAGGAAATAGGCTTGAATTATAATCACAACACTCCTTTTAGTTCTAGGGAAGTTCCTAATTTTGATGGATTGGAGCCTCTACCTTTACTCAATAGTCCATCCTTAGATGTAAGTTTAGGAGACGTAACAGTCCCTAAACCACCCATCAAACCACATAGTCCAGATAGTTCTAGGATGAAGGTAGTAGATTATTTAACAAAATTCCCATCCTAAGGGTGTGTATAGTTATTATAACCTAGGTATAGATGACCTTAAGAGATATTATGGATTTAAACCGGGTTTATTAAGAAAAAGTGTATCCCTAGGTGTTGATATTTTAAATTAGGAGATGTTTGATGATCATTGGGGATTAGAATCTAAGAAAGTTTCTCCTCTAGGAGAAGAACTTAGTTTATTTGATAGGCCAAATTAAGTAGAGAGAGGTAGAATTCTAGAAGCACACCGTTTAGAGTCTATTCTTCAACAATAAATTTCTCAACGTATGGATCCTTCTCATCATGATGGTATCTACCGTTACTATCACCCGTACTTGAACTCAAGTGTAAGGGAACCCTCCCCTTTATCTGTTAAATAAAGGTAGAGTCAGGCTCGTGACTCGAACAAAAACAAGCACTTTTTGGGAGGCAACCCAATATTTATTTTCCCGCATATTAGGAGTGTCTCGTGTGTTTTAACTCTTTATTGTTTGTTTTATTATGTTTGAATTAGTTTGTAATCATGATTTGTTTGTTTGTAACTTCATCTTATTTGCAATCAAAGGTATTTTGCAACAAAATATGTGTAGGGGAATTATCTGGTTTTTAGAACCAAATTCACACATTTAAAATAAATTGTTTAGATTAATTCATGTTAGTTTCAAGTAATATGATTGAATTGTTAATTCTCAGGTTTTTATGCAGCATTTTGTACAAGAAAATAACATATAAGAATAAGTGCAGGACATTTTTCATCAAAAAATGAAAAATACGTTTTCACAGAGCGTGGAGACGGTGTCATGATTTACACACGATGCCGTCACCACAACACCTGTGATGACGTCTGGATATTCCTAATGGCGTCAAACGCCCAGTTACAGGAAAACTCGAAAATTTGAAGTATTTTTGAAAATAAAACTTGTACAACACTTAAGAAAGTTATAATTCTTTTATAAACTTAGAAAACCCTGAGTTTAACAATTCTCTCATCCTATCTTTACTGCTTTATAGAGTCAACACTAATTTCACATTGTATATTGTTATATCGCACATTTTAAGCTTGGTGTAGTTGTCTTTGTCTTAAAGGTTATATTTGATGAGAAAAAGCTTGGAAAATCTTAGGATGTTTTCATTGGATGATTCTTGGAGGACGATTTAACCAGTTATCGCATGTTTCTTCTTCATTATTGAGCAAACCAAGAGAGTACTAGTTTCTTTTACTTGTTTTCTTTTCCCTTTAATTCATTTTTACAGGTACTTCTATAGAACATTAGGGACAATGTTCAACTTAAGTGTAGGGGGAAATAAGCCTTAGAAACTATTCCTTCGTTTACCATTTGCTTTGTTCCTTAAAATGATGGGTAATATATCGAAACATAACATAAAAAGGTAATTTTAACCCAAATTTAAAATTTTTTATGACACATACCGATGAAAACCGAGTATTAATAGTGTCTCATGGATAGTAATGTATATGACTAGCACAAAAACCTTCAGAATTCCACCCTAAAAATGTGAGGTTCGCCTTTAGATCTATAGGAATTTAGGTATCTATTATTGATAACCAGGTTAGTTTATACCTTTAGCTTTCTCGAGTTAAGGAGTGAGAATTCATATGTGTTTATTCCGTCATTACGGATGTGTATGTGTGGTCTTTGTCACCTTTTTTGGAGCATTAAGATCGGTATTAAACTATATGAGTGTACCGGTAGTGCATTAAATTCTAGAACTTATTTTTGTGATGCATCCAGAGACCGCATAGTAAGTATTAGGATTTACTTGATAAGAGGCATTAGGATTAACCCATGTTCTAAACCTGTAATTATTATGATGGTTACACCGATCATATAACTATCATACACCCTTGCCATGCACTCATTATTAGTGCAGGATACCCCTAGTACAACCCTCTAAGCCTATCCTTTTTCACGATTCTCATAATTTTCTAGTCAAGCCGGACTATTAATGAAGAGCATTGTTAACCCTTAAACCAATCATTACACCCAAATCGCCTTAGCCTACCTTGTATGTACTCACCTTTAGTAAATTATTGTTTTAACCCAAGTTAATTATTTGAGTACACTGTTGCTAAGTCCTTATCCTGGTAAATACTATTTTGGGATGATTGGGATTCATTGTAGTATTTATTTTGCGAAAGAATAGGGAAGAAAAGTTAAGTCAATACCCCCATATGTTTCTTAGATGATCTCCATGTTATTTTGATCCACCTCAAATTGGGTCATTAGTTAGATTATGAATATCGAGCATGTAAAGCTCAAGTATAGGGGTACGTGTTATAAACCCCATGTATGATGTAGTATGTTATTAAAAAAATTAGAAAAGAAAAAGAAAAGAGATTGATGTAGAGTTGTGTAGAGTTTGTATATCTTCGTCCGAGTCTTGGCTTAGCAACCAAACCAGCGTGTATTCGTATAAATAATTAGCTAACCCTTCCACTCCAAATTCACCCAAAGCCACCCGAATGTATCCCATCTGTTTCCATTTCCATTATATGTTATCTTACACCTATACCCCACAACCCTTTAAAAAGACCTCTTAGATAGTAATGAATAATGCTTGCGCCTAGCGGTGGAGGTTTGATCCTTTACCAAGCCTATGGTAATTTATATGCTGTGACAGGTAATGAGTGTTGATTTTCTATTTCCCCAATTATGTTATAATTTATTATACACCCGAGAGAAAGATAGAATCCCAAACACTTATGTGAGGTGCTAGTATATACTTTTCGTGCTTTTAATTACGAGGTCTAGAAGGTTGTGTTGTAAAATACTTTTAAAGAGTAGGTTAAATGACCCTAATACTGCTATTGTCTAGGTAGAAAAGCCCATTTGCTTAAGGACAAGAAAATCCAAAGTGTAGGGGTATTTGATGAGGTATCATTTTATACACTTTTTGGGGTCATTTAACCCCCTAAATCGTGCATTTATGCCCAAAATAGGTGCTGAATCGTTCTTTTTTAGGTATTTAGCATTTGGAAGGAATTTAGAGGAAATAAATGTGACTTGGTGGTATGTGCTTAATTATACATACCATTTTCTATTAAAACCGGACTTAAATGACCAAAAACGTACCAAAAATACATTGTATTTGTATGTTTTCATTTATATTGTGCAAGAAACGGATATCCGATAAAAGGACAAAAAACAAAGCCAAAAACGACAAACCGAGCCTGGAATGGAAAAGCGTGAAAAGTCAAAGTCAAATTCAAAGCCGAAACCGAAGAAAACTTATCGGGTCAGGCCATTAAGTTACTATATCAAGACCAAAACAAAGAAATAAGCCCAAAACTCTTTTGAATCCATACGGCCCAAATCAATATATAAAGGCCCAATCCCCACTTAATGACTGTTAATCCATAACAGCCTAAGTCTTTTAACTCTGTTAGTTCACAAGGACCATACGTGTAATCCTTTTATACTCTATGAGGGACTATAATTGCCATCCCCTTAAAATGTTTACACCACCAAGGACGATTCATGAAATAATAACACACAAAATGAGGGACCAATTATGTCAAATCCCACCAAACTTTCACCCAGACAAACAAAACAACCCCTTCCCGCCAAAACCCTTATTCATCATCCCTTTCATTATCACCTCATTTACTGTTCCCACCAGACAAAAACATCACCTTCCCCACCCCACATGGGCTCTTAAACACGCTGGCAATCCCCTTACACACCATTAGTGGAAGGAAAACTACAAGGAAATCAAGGGATACGATTATAGACCTTGGGCACAAAGCAAGATAGATGGCCAAGATTGATTTTAAAGACTTACTCACACAACAAACACACAGCCTTAAACTCTCTCTCTGAAGAAACACATCAAGAAGCTCAAGACTTAGTATAAAATAGGCTAGGGTAGTTCATTAGCTTTTGGTCAAATTTGTTAAGTCCAATCTTGTAATAACAATTTGTACCATTTTTAATACTGTCTTTTTAATACATTGTCATTTAAATTTCAGCCTTGTAATCTTTTTTTCAAGTTAATGCAAATTTAAGTGTTTTCTTTTAAATTATTGTCATTTACTTATTTTGTCTTTAAATATTGTTTTATAAGCCTTTGTATAAGTCTTTTAAGTCATTGAAAGCTTATATTAAAGTGTGTTTAATTTTCTGTCAAAAAATCAAAAAATCACAAAAAAGGGAAATTGTCAAAGCAAAGGAGCAAGGTATATCTTGGATGGCCTTGGGTTAGAGCTTCTTGGGAAGTATATAGGTTGGTCTATAAGTTGTTTAAGAGCTTATTCCTTTGCCAAAAGCTTGGACTTTTGTAAGTTCACTTTTTTCAAATTTTGGCATTTTACTGTTCATTAGCTTATTTTCTGCTTATTATTGCTTTTTCTTGCTTATTATTGTTGTTTATACTTGTTTATGTTTGTTATTTGCTTTTACGTGCTTTGTTTAAGTTTTATGTTAAATCTGTCCTTTATTTGCCTTGAATCTGCTTACTACTTGCCTGCTTATTTAATTGCTTATTGTTGTTTCTTTTATGCTTATTTTTGCTAAACCTTGCCTTATTGTCAACTGTTTTCACAAAACTTTGCTTAACTCTTCACAAATTAGTTTAAAATTTTGATTTTAAAACTTAAAGGGGTGTTTGGTATAAGAAGTCAAAGTGGGTCGTATTGGATTAAAAACCATTTGGGTCACTTGGCTATCTTTGACAGCCCTTTGTAAGTTGTTTTTGATCTATTTTTCCAAGTTTTTAAGTTTTTGAGTTATATTTTAAGTTTTTCTAAGTGTCTTTGAAAACTGTGGTTCACAAAACAGTTTGAAGTGCTTATTTGATTTACTTTTTAAAACCAACTTTTGAGTCTTGTTTTAAGTGTTGTTTTTAGTGTCTAATGCAGTAGGTTAGTTACTTTTAGGTTTCCTTTTGTTTTTATCAAAAACTATCTAATATTGTTAAGTGTCCTCTTCTTTTAAAAACAGCTTTTTTCAAAATGCTTTTCTAGCTTATTCTGTATTTCAAACTCAATTTTTATTGTTGATAATTGTTCTTTGAGGTTCAAATTCCATCTGTTTTGAGGTCATTTGTTCATAAGGTTCTGTTATCACACCTTATTTTAAGCATAAAAGTAACCATTTTGTCCTTTTAAAACACCAACTCAGCATATAATGAGTATGTCAGCACTTTTTATAAGCCCTTTTCAAGGCTTATTTAATTTTCAAATTCTTTCTTCTTTGCTGATAATAGTAGCCTATAAGCCAATCTTTAAGCTCATATAGCCCTCATAGCAATAAGGATCCTTTAAGGGCTTAAAAATTAAGCCCAAAAAGTACCTCTTAGGTTGTTTGATTGTCTGTTTTTGGCTTAAGTGCTTATTTGCCTTATCTGTGCTTATTTGCTTGTGTTCTTTGCTTATTTTAACTTCTACTTGCTTATTAGGTGTAGGTGCTTGTCTGCCTTAGCTTATTTTTCCTTTTTGATAGCTTGTTTGTGCTTACCTAGCTTATCAGTTTAGCCTCTATAGACTTAGTGTAAAAATCATTTCTGCTAGTTTTAAATTTGCTTATTACAGCTTATTTTTAAGTTTTTGTTAAAACTCATTTTTTTAATCTTACTTATTTTTATCTGTTTTACAAAATTGCAAAAAGAAAAATTTTAAAAAAATAATTTGCAAAAAGGGAGATCCAAGGATTCGAACCCTGGACCTCCCTCTTCACACATACAAGTCCCACACAAACACACACTTAACCAGTGGCACCAGTAGAGCCATCTGCTTAAGTTTGACCCCATTTTATTTTTATAGCCTTTTTGCCCCTTTTAAGCCATAAGCCATTTTTAGCTTATAATAGCTTATTTATATAAGCTGGTTTTTCACTTTTTATTTCTCATAGAATCAGCAACTCTCAAAGTACTTTTCTGTATTTTTTAGATTTTTCCCAATTTATTTAGTATTTTTTTAATCAAATTTTCTTTTCAAAACTGTTTTTAATTCATAATAAATTATAAAAAAGTCAAAAAAATCTAATTCTTTTTTAGAAAATTTTCTTTTATCATTTAGGACCTAGGAAAATTAATTTTGCTTTTGTAGGGTCAAAATTTCACAATTTTGTTTTTTAAAGAACGGGTTTGGATCCCGTTCTCGTTTTAGGTTTAAATCACTTAAATAGCTTTTGTTTTTAGGTTTTCTTTATTCGTTTTTTGCATTTTAATTGTAGAATTAGAAAAACCAAATCCAAAAACCCTTGAACCATTCAAACGCGCGATCACGAACGTAACCGATCTTTAATTCACACCTCGTTGGGAGAACGACCCGGGGGATTTTTGATTTTCCTTTGGTCAAAAGGAATTTCTTTGAATCTTTCAGAATACGTATACTATAATTGAATTATAATTATTGATTATTATTATATATTTATATATCTATATTATATTTATATATAGTAAGAAATCTTTGGTTATCATTTTGGCGCCGCTGCCGGGGAGGTGTGTGCGATTTTCGTGTTTCGTTTGAAGATTAGTTTTTGAAGACCCTTCCCTCGTGAAGTTATCATTCCCGTTTGTGAATATTTTCTTTTATTTATAAAAATACAAAAATACAAAAATATTTTTCATTTTCTTTTATTAGTATTAGTATAAGATAAAATCAAGAAAAAAATCAAAAACATAAAAAATTGTCCTTAATCAAGAAATAAAAATCATCATCAATATAATGCTCTCAACTTGAGCATTATCATAATAAGTTCCCAAACAAAAGATTCAAAACTTGCCTTTGTGTCACTTGCGACGTACGGCTCACCTTTAAAAGTTTAACAAACTCTAAGAGGGGTATAAGGAGGGTTGTTCCGAGGAACTACGACCCTAAAGGAGAAAGGTTTTTAATAGCTTCGCGCTTTCCTACTCCTCCGCTCCTTTGTGCGTTTTTCTTTTAAAGAGCTACCGTGAAGCTTGTCGATTATTGGTTTAAGTTATTCGATCTCGTTTTGTCCATTAAAATAAATTGTGAAATAAATTGAAAAACCAAAAATATTTTTCTTTTAATCTTTTTAGTGCATGCGCACTCGTTCTTCTTCTAATCTCGTTGGTAATTCTTCTTCTAATCCAACCACTTCAAACCCGAAACGTCGTAACCGTAGACGTTCAAAACAACCTTTCTCTCTTGAAGAATCACCCGTAGTTACGATGGCCGATCAACGTACTATGGCGGAATTGCTCCGTGCACCCACCGAGGGTTATGCGGAGGCAATCGTGGTTCCACCAATTCTTGCTGAGCATTTCGAGCTCAAGCATAGTCTCATTAATATGATGACTTCGGACCAATTCTTCGGACTTGAGAAAGACAATCCTCATGACCACATCCGTTGGTTCAACAAAATAACTTCCACAATCAAATACAAGGATGTGCCTAATTCAGCGATTAAGCTCATGCTTTTTCCTTTCTCTCTTGCGGGGGCAGCCCGTCGTTGGCTTGAAAAAGAACCCCCTCGTTCTATTCTCACTTGGGAGGATCTCGTGTCCAAATTCATTAACGAATTCTTTCCCCCCTCAAGAACGACAAACCTTCGAAATGAAATTTCTAATTTTCAACAAAAGTTTGATGAATCGTTTCATGAGGATGGACCAATACAAGGATCTCTTCGTGCTTGTCCTTCATGGTTTCACGAATTTGCACCAACCTGATAACTTTCTACTAATGACTTAAACCCGGCCGACCAAGATTCTAAATTTCGCCGCCGATGGAATCTCTTGGAAAGAAGTACTCAAGATGTGTTGACGATTATCGAAAGCAAATCCAAAGTCCGCATTCAAGAAATCAAATCGGTTGTTTCTAAAGTGAAATCAAGTGATGGTAATTCTTTCGTTCTCCTCTTCTTTCGATATAGGCAAAGCTTACTCATACATTAAATCAGCAAACGAGTGTTGTGACTACCGCCATGACGGCCATTCTTAAACAATTTCAAGCTACCCCACCTCCAGCTTCCATAAAGGCTGTTGAGGAGATTTGTATTACTTGCGGTGGTCCTCATCCTTATTATCAGTGCCTCGCCTCCGATGGCAACACTTTCTCGGAGTATCAAGATAATATTCAAGGATACGTTGCAGCAGCTGCGGGTAACTACAATCAGGGAAATGCCGGTTATCGTCCTCAAGGTGTGGTTAATCAAACAAGACCACCGGGTTTTGTTCAATAAAACGGGCAAAATAATCAAAACTGTTTTAGCCAACCTCAATGATATAACCAAGGAAACAGTTTCAACCAAAATGCAAATTATCAAGCTCCAGCTTAACAAAACCAAAGTGTTCCGTTAAGTGAATTGGAGAAATTTAAGTAAAATAAATGATGTTAATATAAAAGCCATGCAAGCTCAAATTAACAATGTGAAAAATGAGTTAAGAAATGAAATGCAAAATTCAATTCAGCTTCAATGTCAAATCAAACAAATGAGCTTAAGAACATGATGGCAAGTTTCTTTCAAATGAACACCGCTTCTACCTCGGGTACGGGATCTCTCCCTAGCAACACCGTTGCTAACCCGAAGGGTGAATTGAAAGCCATTACCACTCGAAGTGGTCTTGTTCTTGATGGACCTACCGTTCCAATGCCTCCTCCATTCATTAATTCGGATTAGGATGAACGTGTATAGGAGACTTTAACGGACCCAGAACATGGTGAGTTTACCAAAAAGATCCCACCTCCTCAAGTCCAAAAAGCTAAACCTCTATCTCAAAGAAACTTTGTGATTCACCAAAGGGATCCTCGTTACCCTCATATTCCTTATCCGTCAAGAATGAATCAAGAAAAACAAAAAGAAAAAGATGAAGTCCAAATCCATAAATTTTGGCACATATTTAAACAACTTCACATCAATATCTCTCTTGCCGAGGATTTGATTCTAATCCTGAAATACCAAAATATGCTTAAGTCTCTCCTTTCTAACAAGGAAAAACTTATTGAATTGGCAAATACATCCCTTAATGAAAATTGCTCAGCGATTATCTTTAAGAAGCTACCCGAAAAGCTAGGTGACAATGGGATAATTTCTATTTAGTGTGGTTTTAGTGAGCTCAAGTGCAAGGCCCTAGCCGATCTAGGTGCTAGCATCAACTTGATGCCACTCTCGGTTTGGAAAGAGTTAGGATTATCCGAGCTTATTTCCACCCAAATGACTCTTGAACTTGCTAACCGTGATATTTGCACTCCGAAAGGAATTGCAAGAGATGTCTTTGTTTCGGTTGGAAAGTTCACATTTCCCGCTGATTTTGTCATTGTTGATTATGAGAGCGATCCGCGAGTCCCACTCATCTTGGGAAGACCTTTATTACGGACCGCTCGTGCTTTGATTGACGTTCATGAAGAAGAAATGATATCAGACGGTACTGAAGATTTATATTGAATATGATACATGACACTTCAAGTATTCAACGAAACCTCTCAGGAAACATCAACATGATTGGTGTCTACAATGTTTTACATGAGGAATATCGTAAAGATTTGTTTGCAACAAATCATCACAAGTGGCAATCCTACTTTTCTTCTCATACCGATTTAACTTCACCGGAAGTTATCAATCCATCAAGTGGCAATCCCACTCCGATTTCAGAACCCGAGACCAAGTCTTCTTCTTCTTCCCCAACACTTATCTCCCTCGAAGAAAGTGATTTAATTTGGGAAGAATTCGAAGCTTATCTCGCAAGTGATTCATTTCTATCGGGAAATAGTAATCCTTCATCTCCTCTCCCTCCTTTTCATAATTCTTTAAGTGGTAGTACCACTTCTTCTCCTAGTCTCTCGATTTCTGAGACTAGCGACTATTCTCTTGAGGAGTTCGCCGATGAACTCGCTCACATCACATTTCCACCGGGAAATGATGATCTTCCCTTTGATGCCGAATCCGATCTTCGAGAAATAGAGTATTTGCTTAACCATAATCCTATCGAGGAAATGGATTTTATTCTCGAAGATTCGATTGATGAAAATTCTCTTGATAACAATCTTGATGATACCATTTCTGAGATGTTCACCGATGAACATACTCTTGATTACTCATCCCCACCATTATGGGATGATTATAATGATGAACTTTTTGATCTTGAGACCGTTAATGATGATACATATTATGATTCATTTGACTCTAAGGAAGAGAAAATCAAAGAGTCTAAACTCTTGATTGATGAACTTGATCTTCCTGGATCAAGTGATTTCCTTCCTTCCCCCGAGTGTGACTCATTTTTCTATGTGGATTTTTCCGAGGTTGATGCTTTGTCTTTGACCAACAACGAGGACAAGGTATTTAATCCGGGTATACTCATTCATGAAAACCTTTATGAAGTCACTAATCTTGCAACAATATAAAAGAATGTAAAGAAGACCACTAATGCTTCTTTAATTCTTGAGGATTTTAATCCTCCTCTTTATGAACTTCCTTTTCATAAAGAAGTTCTCGAGCTCGAAGCTTTACTCTCGTTTTCGTCCGAAAATGAGGAAAAAGTTTTCAACCCCGGGATTATCACTTCTAAAAGAGTTCATACCTCTCTTCTCCCGGAAGTATCTCATCGGGGCCCTAAAGCTTTCAAAGTCATTAAAATATTTGAAAGCCCGATGGAGATTTTTCCTTGCTCTTATGGAGAGGACATCCGTGTCTTGGATGTACCGTGTCTCCACTTTTATCCCCCTTGACCATCTCAAGTATGGGGGGATCGGGTCAAGCTAAGTGACCTTAAATAAGCACTTCGTAGGTGGCAACCCATGCTTATCCTAGTATAATCGTAGTAGTAGTATGCTAAGTTATGTAGTAATGAATAAGTGTTGTGTTGTTGTGAGGAGGCTCGCCTCTTCCATTTCCGTGTTTTGTGTTTTGTGATTATATGTCCAGGATTGCCCGGATTTTTGAAGCCTCTCGTGCTCGTGGTTTTGTCCTTCGTTCATAAGAGCTTCACATCCTCAGCTTCATTTTGGGAATCCAATATCCAAATCTTATCGACTAACGTTTATCTTTTAGCATAATTAATAAACGGCTTAGGATTTACGTAGAGACCATTCTTAAAACATTGAGGACAATGTTTAATTCTAGTATGGGGGGATCTATCGATTTGATTGTGCCTGCAGTCGTTGTTTTCGCGTAATCCCGTTTTTACCACCAAAATACCAAAAAAATGAAAAATTTTAAAAAATTTCAAAAATAAAATAAGTGTTTTGTCACAATTTTGACTTTCCTGCTGGGTAGAATAAGAATAAATTTTGACTCGATCGAGCGTGTTGAGCTCTAGCTTGTTCCTTAACTTTTAGACTAAGCATTCGCGGATTTTTGCGAAGAACGAAAAACGAAAAACGATAGTGTTAATTATGAGTTAGATGCTAAAACAAGGATTATTTGGAAATCTTACAAGCTCATGTGTGTAATTTGTGGCTTTTCTCCCATAAGCTTCTAACCGGACTAATAATACGTGCTATTTTAAAAAATTAAACTTAAATCAACAATTTTTGAATTTGAAATGTAGTCGATAGTAATAATTTTAGTCTTAGTTCAAATTTATACTTAAATTTTCAAAAAAGAAAATTTCTCTATATATCGTAGTAATAAAAAGTGTAAAATACCCAAAAATAATGAATGAATGAATGAATGATGAGTAATAATTATAAATTGTGGGCTGATAAAAGTTTGTTGCGTCTTGTCGGCTCACAACCGATGTTACAGCCTTCTAAAGAAAGCCCATAGTAAGAATAATAATCCGAGACTAATAAAAGTTTGCTGCATCTTGCCGGCTCACAACCGATGTTGCAGCCTTCTAAAAGGTCGAGGATTTCCTTAAGAATGAATAACTATGTTAAATGTGATATATGTGATTTAATAAATATAGGGAAAATCTCTTTTTCTTGAATTTAAATATGCTTTTGAACTAAGACTA
Source organism: Tanacetum coccineum (assembly GCA_026074375.1). Classification (NCBI taxonomy): domain Eukaryota; kingdom Viridiplantae; phylum Streptophyta; class Magnoliopsida; order Asterales; family Asteraceae; genus Tanacetum; species Tanacetum coccineum. Next base: position 3,322 of record BQNB010009403.1, on the reverse strand, counting down.
TTTCATTTTAAGTTTTTCTAATAAGCTATGTGTATACGGGAAACCTAAGAGTTTTTGAAACCAAAGGTCCGTGAGTCCCGATACTAGTCTCTGTGGGGTGTCAAAAGCCTGGTCACTTAGCCGCAAGGTTGGGATGTGCCGAGACGAAAGTCGCTACATGGGATGATCTCGCCTTCAAACTCATTATTCTCGGGTGGAACGTGAAGCATAGAATTTTGCAAAACGTTGATCCATGGTTGAAATTCGAAATGGCACATTCACCTAATATATAATAATTGTCGGGAGTGAAAAGTTCACAAGTTACAAATATGAGTAGTGTTAGCATCTTAACTTATATTTAACGGTGATTTCATTTTAAGCTTGGTTTGGAATAAGTGAAAAGTCGGGAACGATGAATTTATCCTTTTTAGGGGCATTTTAGGATTGAAATGCATCTTGTTCTATGATCCCTAAAGTTATAAAATTAATTAAACTCAAACGTTCTAGTTAGTTGCTTAATATGAAAAGTACAAAAAAAATGAGAAAAATGAAAAGAACAAAAATATGTGTAGGAATAAGAATACATTTAAAAATGGTTAAAACAGGGCTTTTCTAAACTATTGATTCTTTCATTCCCCTTGATGAACATTTAGCTACTTTTCGAGGTTATTAGTCGAGGGGGATTAAGAGTCTTGGTTTTTTAAGTGCTTACTTATAGCATTGCGTGAGGACACGACAATAGTTTGTATGGGGGATTTTGGTATGTGCTTAATTACACATACCATTTTCTATTAAAACCAAAATTAAATGACCAAAAACGTACCAAAAATACATTGTATTTGTATGTTTTCATTTATATTGTGCAGGAAACGAAAATCTGACAAACGGACAAAAAACGAAGCCAAAAATGACAAACCGAGCACGGAATGGAAAAGCTTGAAAAGTGAAAGTCAAAGTCAAAGTCAAAGCTGAAACCGAAGAAAACTTATCGGGTCAGCCCATTAAGTTACTATATCAAGACCAAAACAAAGAAATAAGCCCAAAACTCTTTTGAATCCACACGGCCCAAATCAATATATAAAGGCCCAATCCCCACTTAATGACTGTTAAGCCATAACAGCCCAAGTCTTTTAACTTTGTTAGTTCACAAGGACCATACGTGTAATCCCTCTATACTCCATGAGGGACTATAATTGCCATCCCCTTAAAATGTTTACACCACCAAGGACGATTTATGAAATAATAACACACAAAATGAGGAACCAATTATGTCAAATCCTACCAAACTTTCACCCAAACAAACAAAACAACCCCTTCCCGCCAAAACCCCTGTTCATCATCCCTTTCATTATCACCTCATTTACTGTTCCCACCAGACAAAAACATCACCTTCCCCACCCCACATGGGATCTTAAATACGCTGGCAATCCCCTTACACACCATTAGTTGAAGGAAAACTACAAGGAAATCAAGGGATACGATTATAGACCTTGGGCACAAAGCAAGATAGATGGTCAAGATTCATTTTGAGGACTTACTCACACAACAAACACACATCCTTGAACTCTCTCTCAGAAGAAACACATCAAGAAGCTCAAGACTTAGTATAAAATAGGCTAGTGTAGTTCATTAGCTTTTGGTCGAATTTGTTAAGTCCAATCTTGTATTAACAATTTGTACCATTTTTAATAATGTCTTTTTAATACATTGTCATTTAATTTAATTGTCATTTAAATTTTAGCCTTGTAATCTTTTTTTCAAGTTAATGCAAAATTAAGTGATTTCTTTTAAATTATTGTCATTTACTTATTTTGTCTTTAAATACTGTTTTATAAGCCTTTGTATAAGCCTTTTAAGTCATTGAAAGCTTATATTAATGTGTGTTTAATTTTCTGTCAAAAAATCAAAAAAATCACAAAAAAATGGAAACTATCAAAGCAAAGGAGCTAGGTATATCTTGGATGGCCTTGGGTTAGACCTTCTTGGGAAGCATATAGGTTGGTCTATAAGCTGTTTGAGAGCTTATTCCCTTGCCAAAAGCTTGGACTTTTGTAAGTTCACTTTTTTCAAATTTTGGCATTTTACTGTTCATTAGCTTATTTTCTGCTTATTATTGCTTTGTCTTGCTTATTATTGTTGTTTATGCTTGTTTATGTTTTGTTATTTGCTTTTATGTGCTTTGTTTAAGTTTTATGTTAAATTTGTCCTTTATTTGCCTTGACTCTGCTTACTACTTGCCTGCTTCTCTAATTGCTTATTGTTGTGTCTTTTATGCTTATTTTTGCTAAACCTTGCCTTATTGTCAACTGTTTTCACAAAACTTTGCTTAACTCTTCACAAATCAGTTTCAAATTTTGATTTTAAAACTTAAAGGGGTGTTTGGTATAAGAAGTCAAAGTGGGTCATATTGGGTTAAAAACCATTTGGGTCACTTGGCTATCTTTGACAGCCCTTTGTAAGTTGTTTTTGATCTATTTTTCCAAGTTTTTAAGTCTTTGAGTTATATTTTAAGTTTTTCTAAGTGTCTTTGAAAACTGTGGTTCACAAAACAGTTTGAAGTGCTTATTTGATTTACTTTTTTAAAACTAACTTTTGTGTCTTGTTTTAAGTGTTGTTTTTAGTGTCTAATGCAGTAGGTTAGTTACTTTTAGGTTTCCTTTTGTTTTTATCAAAAACTGTCTAATATTGTTAAGTGTCCTCTTCTTTTAAAAACAGCTTTTTTCAAAATGCTTTTCTAGCTTATTCTGAATTTCAAACTCAATTTTTATTGTTGATAATTGTTCTTTGAGGTTCAAATTCCATCTGTTTTGAGGTCATTTGTTCATAAGGTTATGTTATCACACCTTATTTTAAGCTTAAAAGTAACCATTTTGTGTTTTCAAAACACCAACCCAGCATATACTGGGTGTGTCAGCACTTTTCATAAGCCCTTTTCAAGGCTTATTTGATTTTAAAATTCTTTCTTCTTTGCTGATAATAGTAGCCTATAAGCCAATCTTTAATCTTATATAGCCCTCATATCAATAAGGATCCTTTAAGGGCTTAAAAATTAAGCCCAAAAAGTACCCCTTAGGCTGTTTGATTGTCTGTTTTTGGCTTAAGTGCTTATTTGCCTTATCTGTGCTTATTTGCTTGTGTTCTTTGCTTATTTTTATTTCTAGTTGCTTATTAGGAGTATTAGAATAGAAAGTAGCTTAGTTAGTTTATAGGGTTGCTTATTTGAGCTTATTTGAAAGTTTTAAGCATTTGCTTATTTTCTTATTAGCTTAGAGTAGCTTAATTCCTTTGCTTATTTTTACTTCTACTTGCTTATTAGGTGTAGGTGCTTGTCTGCCTTAGCTTA